>VZSE01004122.1:1435595-1539589 GCA_013398275.1 Promerops cafer | reverse complement strand
CGGCGGCGGGGGGCTCCATCATCCCGCCTGCCCGCGGCGGGACCGGGAGGCGGCGGGGGAGCGGGGCGGCGCGCCCGCGGGGGCTCTTCCCTCTCGCAGCGGAGCGCGGCGGCGACTTCTCCCTCCTCGAGGCGGGGAAGAAGCAGCGGCGGCTTTCCCCCGGCGGCGGGAGCAGCGGTAAGTTCCTGGGCGCGGGCGGCGGGGCGGCTGCTCTCCTTCTCGGCGCGCAGCGAGGAACGACTCCGCACCGGAGCGGGTGGCTGCTCCCTTCCGGCAGCCGAGCGGCGCTCCAGGATTGAGCGCTGTGGAGAGAGGCGGAGCTGCGGGGGGGAGGAGGCAGGGCTGGCTCGGCCCCCGAGTCGCCTCCCCTTCCCTCTTAACGTACGGTGCAGCTTCGCCTGCCGCCCGGGATGCGCCGCTGTGAAGGTGAGGGGGCCGGGGCTGGCAGGCATGCGGGACAAGCCGATCCCCCTTTCATCTACTCCTGCTTTGCCTCTGCTCGGCGCATGGGGTGTTTTCTGGTCCTGTGTTCGGGATGCGTGTTGGTTATGAGTACTGCAAATCCTAAAAATAATTAAATAATAATGACAATGCCCGTTTTGTTGTGCGTATAGAAACGTGATGGTGCCTCCTCTGAGCCAAAATGAAAATAAGGGGGGGGGAGGGGGAAGCAAAGATAATAACGATCAGCTTAATCTGATTTAATTGATATAGCAGAGGATTGGATAAAAAGAAGGGACTCACAACACTCTAATTGCATGAAGAAATGTACTGTAGGGTGAAGAGGGATCTTTCGTCACTTGTGGAAGTCGGCTGCCCTAAAGGTTAAAAAGATTCCTCATCAAAGTAACGTAATCCAGAAGCAGCGCTTTCATGCACAGTGCTCTGTTCTCCTCCTGTTTCGGTCGGAGTAGGCAGGGCAGGGCCGTTTCACTGAGAGGGAAATAAGCGCGCTGAAGCCGCACAGCAAGTTTCTCAGCTAACAGTTCTGCGTGATCAACATGTAGCCCACGCAGTCATGTGAAATAAACCTGATGTGCAAAATCTGAAATATGAATAATACACGCAGTTTGGTCTCTCCAGAGGGACTTTCTAGCAGTGAAATCCAAAGTGTCAAGTGCTCTATCTCACCTCACCATGTGATGATTTCAATTCTTGGACAGGAACTTCCCTAAAACTCCGTAAATTAAAGACAAACTTAGCCAGTCTATTGTGCTATTCTCAAAACAATTTTCTTGATGGCTAACAACTAGAAATCCTTAAACATTACAGTGATACAGAGTAGGTTTAGAAAAACACAGCCTGTGTACTTTTTTGTGTATCATGCTTGTTTTCTGTAAAGTGGGGTAAGGATGTTTGGCTTTTAGAACTTTAAGTCTAAAGCATTGTCTTCACTTCAAAAAGTCCTTCTGTTCTTCCACATTATTATTATAATCTTTCACATTGTGTAAGGCACGCCATGCAATCAGTTTTAAAAATACTTTACTTTCTAGGCTTACTGCTCAGCAGAGCTCTGTCATCCTTTGTTTTCTCAGCAGATTTCTCTTTATGGGCGTATTACTAAGCAGATTAAAAAATATTAAAAAAATACTATTTTTAAAATCAATAATCTTTTTTGTTTTCCTGTTGAAGCAAATTAGTGTTTCCCATTCAGTGCTTTGTTGTTTGGTTTTTTTTTTTTCTTGCATGTTTAGAAGTTGAAGGGTAATCATTAGTAGAGATATTTAATATTTTTCTTGCTGTCAGACCTGGAGACCTCCTCAAAATCTTGAGAGAGGCTCTCGATAGAATTGCACTGAGATGACCATCTAACAGAGTTCAAACTTTTATTCCTGCTTAGGTTTTTTTTTTAATTTCTAGAGCTTTTAATAATATGTGCTGATTTTACAACAACTTGGGCTCCATTACAAATTAAGGGCCTAATCCTGTTTCCTTCATTGATATGGGCAAGCTTGTTGAAATGAGTAAAATTGTGCCTGGGAAAAAAGTCAGAAAAAGACAACTCTAAAAATTATCTGAGTGCAAATAAACAAAATAAAAGGCTTGTAGGTCAGAATTCACTCTGCATTTAGTACCTGCTTGCTTTTTTTCTTTTTTCAACATGGCAATAGCGAGATCAATTTGTATAAATGCAAACACATGGTCTGCTGGTTTAGGGAATTAAATAATGCCCAAGTACCTTGTTTTCAAAGCAGATGATTAACTGCTGCCTCATTTGCATCAACATAATGAATAGTATATGTTCTCTCTCACTGGGAGAAGGGATGAGGAAGTCTTTTTGAATATTGTAAATAATTTCCAATGGCATGGTGCAGAGACTAAGAGGCAAGCTATAGAACTATACAATTCAGGCAGGCAAAACACACAGGGTAATTTTACAATTTATGCTCAAGATAGTACTGTGAAAAATTATTTGAGGACAATTTTGCTCTGAATGTGTTGCTTAAAGTCTATAAGGAATATGAGAAATGTGGGAAATTCCATTAAGGGCATAATACTTTAATCAGAAGTATGATTTGTTTAGGGTTTCCCTCACTCCTTTGTCATTTATCTTCAAAGCTGTTTCTACCTTTCACATGAAAAGAGCTTTTTGAATTCTGAGTAAATAGAAAACATCTCAAGCTCAGATTACTTAAGTGTTTTGATAACTTTACAGGATTCTAAATGTGATTAGAAATTGTTAAGATAATTATTAAAGATATCTTTATATGCTATGGCATTTTGACTATCCTCAGTTCTGAGATTTATAATTAATTCTTTTAATGTCTATTAGGTTGATAGAACACAGATTTGTTTTTCTACAGATTATTTTCTTGGGCCATGCTCCTCTTCCTATTGAAGTTAATGAGAGCATGAGTGAGGCACTGAACTGTTGGGAAAGCAGCAACTGCCTGGCTTTAAAGTCCAAAATAAATGTTTCTTTTGAAGAAGTTAAAACACTTACTAGTACAAAAAAAAAAGCCCAAAAAACCTGTAGAAAATAACTGTTTTTGGAAAGCAATAATAATACTTTGTTAAATGCTTAATCCTATCAAACCATAGATTTTCTATTTATGTGACAAAGTGGATTGAAAATGTAATCCATTAATAATGGTTGTGCATAATAACAAAGAGTTTTTGTTAAGATGAAATGTCATTTCCATTTTACAACAGGTGCATAAAACACTTTGGATGCCAGTTTTTAGCAAGAATACTAGAGAATAGTGTTTAATAGAGCACAATGCTCCTGATAATTTAATCTGTTGTTAATAGTGAGTGGATGACTTAATATTGTTTCCAGAAAACTTTGAGGGCTGGTTTGGCTCAAAATACAGTCTGAAAAGTGGAGACCTGTTGTTGAAACTGCCCTTGAATTGCAAGACAAGCATTGAACACGATGTCCAGCCTTGCATGTCTGCAAATCTGATTCTGTTAGTTTGGCTGGGCACTGCTGGGGTAAAGGTGTCAATTCAGAAGAGACCTGTGTGGGTCTAGATTACTGTCATTTGTGTTAAAACGTGATTCAACATTATCTAACACCAAGGGTTAAGCATATATGCAATCCATACTGCCGGTTACAACACAGCCACAGGAATTTTCAGTGAATCAGCTGGGATTTGGCCCATGTTTTATGACTTTTGAGAAATCCACAAGGTGCTTCCAGCCCCCTTAAGCACCCTAAATACTTTTAAACACCAGGCTCTGCAAATCTGAGCCCAAGCATGTTGAAGTCAAGCAGAGCCTTTCACTGATTTTGCTTGATTGCGCTAGAAGCTGTGTTAGATGAATACTCATGTCTGTCAGGAATTGTTTTGCATTGCTCAGTATCGGCACGTGAGGATAACTGGCGGCGAAGTCTTTCTGAAGTGGATCAGCTGCACATGTGTCAAGTGTCTCTAGTTTGTAAAGTATTTCAAACAGGGCATGCAGGACACACAGAAAATGGTCAAAAACCAGAGCTGGCACAAAAGTGAACTGTGACCAATAGTAGCAAAGAAGAAACCCTACTAAATTGGGGTTTCTGCAGGTATCTGCAAATTTGGCTGTCTTTGACCAAAGTAAACAAGGCCCATATATTTGGAATAAATAAAAAACCCCTAACAAATTACAGTAAGAATACCTGGAATCAAGGTTTTCAGTATTTCTTCACTGCAAAAATCATACTATTCAAGAACATTAGCAAATGCCTGCCAGTGTTGTTACTAAAATCATCAGTGTAGCAATTTGGCTCCTGAAACAAACTTATTTTTCTATTACCCATGTCCAGTGCACCTGTTTTTTACATAATTTAACTAAAGGACCAGCATTGTACAAACATTCATCAAAATAACATTGCGTTTATATTATATACAAAATACCCAGAATGCTTTCAGCTGAGATGAAATTTTCATAAAATCCAAGTGGAACATGAGAATAAGGAGTTTGTAGAATAGCTGGTTGTCTTTAAAGATTTGTGATCTGCCTTAAAAACAAATTTGAAGAAAATAAAATTTTTAGATTGTAAGCAGGTTTTATGCACAAAATAGACAAGGGTCACATTAGGTGATGATGACTGAGAAGTGCATAAAGAGAAAAAGCAATCCAGTTCTTTAGGCTGGACCAATATATATCAACTTTCCCAGCCACCTACTCACCTTTTATGAAGGCTCAGTTACCTTTTCCTCTGCCTTTTTCATAAAGGTTTGAGCTAGGTAAAAGTAAACAGTTTTCAGATTCCAGGTCTCTTTTTTTTTTTTTTTTTTTTTTCATTACAAAAGCCACTTATGAGGGCAAAGAATTCTTTTTCTGTGGATATCCAGTGGGATACACAATTGTGAAGAGTAGCACTGATAATCTATTGGAAAAGTAAAACAGCTATAATGAGAGCAAAGAATGAGATTATTAGCATTGCTAAAACGGTTAGACTGTTTCCCCTTTTCTCAGTGTGCATGAAACCAAATTCTTTGACTTTTTTTGCTTTCTAGTCCTTGTCAGTCCCTTACTGTAACAGGAAAATACCTTAAAAATATAGGATCTGATGGGCCTCCTGAACTAAGGAGCATCCTTGACCAGACACCTTGCATTCTGCCAGAAATATCCTGCAAGCAGTTCTGCAACATCTGGTTTGTTATGTTGGCGTGCTGTGAAGGAGCAAGGAAGAGCAGAGTGTCGTGTGATTTATTAGGATGTCACTGAGTTTCTCTGCCCTGCGGAATGGATCCAGACACCTCCTTACCCGTACCCATAGCTGGCCTGCCTGTGTGTAGGATGGACTTTCCTGAGTCTCACGGGGTGCAGAGCATAGTTCTCAGAAGGGCTCAGCCAAGTCCTGGCTTGTGAAGTTGCTTCTTGGGCTGAGGAGCCGTTCCATAGGGCTGCTCACAAAGGAGTGGTGTGCAGTTGGTGTTGGCGCCAGCCTCACCTGAAAGCAGTTCCCCATCTGTTCCTTGATGTCACCTGTGGCTGAGACTTGGACTGGCTTGATTCTTGCAAGGCCAGCTCTGTCATAATCTGCCCCAGCTTCCAAATCTGGGTCTGTGTTACCCAGTTCTACTCACGTTGCCAAAGCAAGTGCAGGCAGCATCCTGGCAGAGCAACAGAGGAGAATGGAGGCCCCCTCTGGCCAGCAGCCTCCTTTTATCCCTGCTGCATGCTGCCACTCATTATCTCAACATTAAATCATGGCATTTTATAAGGTAGGTATTCAAATAGCTTTCACCTTTGTCCTGCCTTTCATTTGAGGATTTCGGATTCTGTGAGAGCATTAAGTGCTTGGCAGCCTGTGACATTGGATAAGATACTGAACCCTAGAGATATGAACAGGTTTCCTAATCTGTTTGAAAAACCAGTGGTGATCAAAAGAAAGGATTCAGAGTTCCTGAGATTTCATCCTCAACCTTCCAAACTGAAACTACTCTATTTATATTTCTGTTGGTTAGAGAAAGGTAATAAAAACAAATGTAAAGATCAGAAGCACGGCTGGTAGTCAATTCAGTGAAATGCTCCTGCCTGTACTAGTTAGTGTGCTCATGTTTAATTTTAAAACTTAGCCAAGGAGAGAAATGTGGAGGTAACTCATTCAGAGCATGTTGGAGATTTTCTCCTTTGCGTTATGAAAACAACAGTGAAAGTAAGGATGGAAAGAAATGAGGCATATTTTATAGAAAGTTTGAGTACAAGATATGGAACAGAGTTTGCACTTTTTCCACCTGGAGACCACTTGATTTTAGGTCTGCTTGTGGCTGAAGAAAATCAGTGAAAATTGAGCAAACCTGTAGGCCTCTGTGGAAGATGGACAGGGCAAAGACAGCTCAGAGCCTTTCATGCCTGCTCAGAACTTACTTGGATCAAAGTAAATTTGTTATCTCTTCTGCAGAAGCAATTTTCTTCCCTTTTTGTCTTGAGTGAACCAAAGAACCTAGATCAAGTGTTGAAGAATGATGAGTTAGTGTTGAGTAGAGCAGGTGCACCATACTGCAGAGTTCAGCTCCTTCAAAGTACTACTTCTTTGAGAGATGCAAATAATAAATGAGAAATGAGAAAATGAGAGATGGTGATAAAATGAGAATTGGAAAAATTAAAATAGAGAGTTAGTACCAGGTTAACACTGGTTTTCAATGCTAGGACACTGGATTCTGCACATCCCAAAGCTGGGCAGTTTCCTTGTGTGACAGGTATTGCCTCAAACCCTACTAATCAGTTTTTCTTTACACTCTTGATGGTGGTAGCAGACTTTCCCATGCTGCATGACTTTTAACATATGCAGCTTTCATTCATTAACTTGGAGGAGAGGGTCAGCAGGAAATCAATTATGCTTTTTTTTTTTTTAATGTAGCCATATGCAGAACCATTAAAATGAATCCACTGTCTGTGTTCCAGCATTGCAATTTCTTCCTTGCAACCTTTACTGTAGTGTGTCTGCCCCCAGTTGTGCTACATCAGCACTTGTAGATTAGGAAGAGCAATTCCTAAGTACATGAAAGGAATTGCTTCTTCCCAGTCTGCCAGTTACCCAAGGCAGGAATAGGCCTGCCTCAAGGGATGAAAAGGCCACCTGTTGGTCGTGTGTTCCTCAGAGCCACATGTTGTCAGATGCCTGGAAAAAATGTATTTGATCATCTCTCATTTAACTGGATACCTGTGTCAAGGCTAGATTTGTAAATTATATTTTTAAATGCTTGAGGATTGAAACGTTTTCAAGACCAGATCCTTTGGACTGCCACACAACTTAGGTGAATAGTATTGGAATATCTCCCTTATGTATGTAATGCTGGTTCCTCAGAAGGTGATATTAGCCTTGAAAAGGATGCAGTGATTAGAACTGTTGAAAATAGAGAGTTTAATTAAATTGGCAGAAAATTGCCAACATACTCAAAGATGTGGAGGGTTAGCACATGGATTTGAAGAATTAGCCATGTACAAATTATGATTATGATATAATATGTATGTTGCATTAGAGCAAAAGGCTCTGAAGTGCTTGGACTCTCTTTAAATAGCTTTGCTGTTCTGGAACAAGGAAGAGCTCCTGCTACAGGTAGTTTACAGATGAACTAGATAGGATGAGTAAAGTGTGCTTGGAAGGAAAAGAAAATGGTTATTCTTGTACATCATCCTGGCTCAGTTGAATACATTACACTGTTGTACGTATTTCTGTTTTATGTTAAAGCAAAAAAAAATTGTAGAAAAAAATAAAATTAAACTTGAAAAAAACTTTTGATTTGCTGAAATTATAGTAGATGTGTTTTCATAAAAATGAACTTTTAATTACCTTCAAGAAACTGTAGAGATGTCTTTGGGAAGGAGATTTATGGCATTTTATGTTGGCAGAAGATGTCATCACAGGTTGTTAGATTGGACACCAGTGCTGAGTCACAGCTTAGAAGGCAATACTGATTACTGGTGCATCCTTGTGAGAGAGGATCACTGTACTAGCTGTCCCATGTGTTTCCACTGGCTAAAATAATTAGTGCAATTATAGAAGCATTGCTACAAGGGCTTTTTTTCTTTTTCGTCTAGAGTGCTGAGAATTTCTGATAAGGATGGATAACTAATATTTTGGCAATCTATTTAGTAGCAGTCTTCAACTCAAAGGCTGGAAGACAATTGTTATCAGCTGTCTCAGGATCATGCTCTGCAAGAGGTGGATTCACAAGCACATTGTAGATTTCAAGGTCAGATTCTCATTCTGTCAGGACGTGTGTAATGGTTCTTTGTTAGGAATGGCAGTCAAAAGGGTTCAAACTTTCCTGGCATTAATGTTCTGAAAGTTTGCAGTTAGTAACAAGAAGGAGAGTCTACCTGTTTTGCTTAGGGCAGACTTATCAAGATCTCTCTCCTTTTCTGGCTTTTGTTTGATCTAACTTTTTAAGTCTATGACATTTTTCAGAGGGCAATTTATTGCCTTGACTCTGCTACCCAGAGTTCTAATTTACTTGCAGATTTGCTGTTCACCCTATTCTCTCATTGTCAAACAGTCTCCCATGTCTCACAGACAAGATGTTTCTTCATCCCATGCTTGGAACGATAGTGTTTGTATTCCCAAATCACCATTACAAATGATGGGTTCTTGATTTCCTGGGGATGGCTGAACACCTGCCTGTCCGGTGAATTATTTCCTTGTTTTGCTTTGGTTACATACATGGCTTTTACTTTCCCTGTTAAACTGTCTTTATCTCAGCCTACAAGTTTTTTCACTCTTACCCTTCTGATTCTCTCACCCATCCCATTTTGGGGAGTGAGCAAGTGGCTGGGTGGCTCTGAGCTGCCTTTTAGGGTTAACCTAGAACAGGTCTTGTTCCTTACAGAATTGCTTCTGACCCATTGTTTGAATTTCTCTTCTGTTTTGTACTTTTTAAAATTCAACTTATGCTGAAGATGTTACACAGTCACTACAAGTGAACAGGCTTTGTATCACTTTATTAATAGATAATGACATACACAAAATAGTGGTCATGCCAGTTGTTCACCAACAAAATTGTGTACTCAATATGTAGTTCAAGGCGAGAAGATGCATCTGTGTAAGGATGTTTGTTAAGTGTAAGATGTATGCTGAAGAACCATTTGATCTTCAAATTAAACTTTTCCTCTGCTGTTCTTTTGTAAGACAGTTGTAAAATCTATTTAAACAAACAAAATGGATGCATTAATCACAGTTCTCTGCACCTTGCTCATATTCACTCACCCATTCTTTAAGTATAAATCTTTAAGCGTTGTTGCTTTCTCACATAGATAGAAGGTCAAAACGAAAGAGAAGTTAGAAATGGGAAGAGAGTGTAGGCATTTTATAAGTCCTTTTGTGGGTGAGATGGGGAAGGAAATTAAAATTTGCTTCAATGAAACAGTGCAGCAGTGTATGAAATTTCAGTTTTCTGAGAATGCAGGTGAGGTTTTAGAGAGGCATAAATGCAGATTACTGAAGTGAACGGTGTTGTTAGGCAGACAGGTTTCCACTTTCTTTTGAACCACTGCAGCTAATTTTGCATGCATTGTGAGCTTTTTTTTGGCAAATCATATCTCTTTTGAGGGAGATGAACCCCTTGAAAAGCAGAATGCTCTAAAAGGCAACCAGGAGGATTTGAGCCTATAACTGATCTCCTACTAAATTAACGTTGCATTGTCAAATGCTACTTGATGACATGGAGGATGGCACAGCCATGCAATTCTTATATTGTATGAACCAAATTCTGAGGTCTTAAGAGGTTCTTAGAGGTTCTATCTCACTTATAGCTAAGTGGCTCTTAAATTTAAAAAAATAAAAAGAAGAGAATAATAATACTTAGAGGCAGCTTCTGTGAAGTGCTCGTCATGCACAGTTCCAACAGCACTTTAAGAAAGAATGTCAGTATCATTATTTATATTGTGTTTGATTGGGAAACTGAGGCAGGGGATGAAGGGGATTGAATTCCTGAATCAACAAGTAGTCTGTAAAAGACTCAGAAACAGCTACAGTGTCCCATGAATGCTAATAATGCCCTGTAATCTATAACATCTTGTTTTTTTCCTCTGAATGTTTTTGAGAATAAGCTGTCCTTGAGAGAAACTCTTCAAGTGGGCCACTTCAGTTCTTTGAGAAATGTTAAGAAGTCTGAATTTGAGAATTTTTTAATCCAATGCCTCTTGGTATTGAATCCTTCATATCTTCCCAAAGTATATGGGGAGCCTTTGTGGAAGCCATGGATAATCTGGAAAATGGTATTATTAGGAGGCAGGCAGCATGCTGATTTATCTCCTTTGCATTCAAGTCATACACTGTGATCTTTGTTATTTCTATAGCTGACAACCACAAGGACCAGAATGAAGAGCAGGGAGAAGGCTGAGCCAGAGATGATAGAAGGAGAGTTAATATATTGGCACAGGGGCTTTGTAATGGGTGCATTATCCTCCTGTGACAGCAGATTGCCCTCTCAAGGTATTTGTTCAAAGACATTACTGAGGATAAGTCCTGCTGAAACATGAAGTTTCAGATTATGTTGGTTAAATGTGATTCTCATCTGTGTGCAATAAAATAAATTACGATGGTCCTTTTTTTTTTTTTTTTTTTTTTTTTTTTTATGAAAACACCCTTGGGATCTTACATATACAATCCATAGGACATGTTATTTATTTTTAAATAAACTCAAGATAGACAAAGTTAGGTGGAAACCATGGGGGGCAGAGGTACTTTTCTTGTACAGGTACTCGGGTGACTACTACAGTTAATGTAATAGGCATTATAATTACTTGTTTTTATGAACTTTTCACCATGAGGCCCTAAGTTCTGATCAGAAGATGGGCAGTACCATCATCATTATGGAACATTCATGGGAAAAGATGGATGGAATTATGTGACTCAGTGTGATTCAGAGTGTTGAGGCTGTTTGTGGCTGTAGGAACTGGGTCTTGATTCTTCAGAAGGATGCCATGTTCCCCATGCAGAGCAGCTGCTGTTACTGATGACTCCTACTATTTAAACACATGGAACACAGCAGCAGTGGCTGCACATGATTGTATGTATATGTATATAAGGGAATTAGTAAATTGGAAATAAGTTTGGAAACACCTTTGCCTTCTGAACAACAGTACATTAGCTTCAGAACTAATCCACTCTTCAACAAGTTGGAAAAATGATTCAGTTAAAGCTGCTAGGAGGCTGAAGAGTGGTGAGAAACAGTTGCAGAGACTTATTGTATGCCTGCTAAATACCATTCTTGTTTTTGATCATTTGTATTCCTAACTTTACAACTATTTCATTTTAGTACAGTAGGTTTGAGGAAAAAAAAAATTGTTAAACATAATACTTTGCTTACTAATCTAATCTTTGCATAATTTCTGTCCAGAGCTAATTTATTTTTGTTATTCAAATTTACTCCAGTGGCGTGTTTGAGGTGTCTTAACACTCTTGTGCAACATATGCAAGCTGGTCTTAAAGGCTATTGTGGAGTTTATACTCTCTATCTCAATATGAAATTGAGATTTTTACTTGTCATTTATTTATATTAAAACTTTCTGGTATTGTCAAGAGACACCAGTATTTTTGCATGAATTACTGCTGACCTGAGAAATCATTTATCCACTTACTTAAGTCCATCCTGTTTGTCTTCAAAGTGAAAGACCAGTCTGGTCTGACTCAGGGCAATAGCTTTTTTGAAGAATGTGTAGTGTATCTTCATTGCCTTTTAGCCTAGATGCAGCTACCACAGGCTGGAAACGTTCTTCATGAAATCCTGTAAGTGTAGGTGAGTTAGCCTGCTCTGAGTTCCTGTTATGTTTCTCTCAGTATCCCAGCTAGTTCCAGCCTTGCTGTTGCAGACACACAGAGCACACCAGAATTGGTTTCCTTCAGCCATGTTCCTCGTGGTGGCAAGATGCTGTTTCCAGCAGTGAAAGTGGAATTCACTTCCCTTCACGAGAGGTCCTTTAGGCAGTGCTGCCAGCAGGTCACAAGCAACTTCCAAGGGAACATTTTTGTTGCACAGGTTGCTCAGTGTGCCTCCCATACTCCCCAGATAATGGCTGTATTTTGCTGGGTTTTAACCAAGTAAACTTCCCGTTAAGCAAGATTATGGCTTAATTTAGATTCAAAAAATTTGACCCAGTATTCATTTTGTTAACATTTTTAGTTTGATTTTTCTCCCAATTTTTCTATGCTATCCACCTCTATTTGGAAAAAAATAGTTTGAGAGCGTAAACAAAGGAAAGGATTTAGATGAGTCTGTGCCCTAGTAACCAACTAAAAACTTCTGTTTTCATTGAGATTGAAACTATTTAAACTCTCCACTAATGCTAAATCCATGGTTATCAAACTGTTCCACAATACTGTGGGAGTGAATAAGGCAACTATTTTTTTTTTTGAGACATTGCTTGTGATTGCTGGAAAAGAGAGGCATATTAGTAACAGCTTTCAGAAGATTTATAGCTTGTTTGCTGGTGCATAGGAGAGTAAGTGCAGATTACTGAGGGTTCTCAGTTATGAGGGCTATGAATTAAAGTTGTTATCCATAATTTATTATTCTCCATGTGCTTCCAGTCTACATTCAGTTATAGAGAAAGCATAGAGAGGCAGAGTAGGGAGGAGTAACCTTCAAAGAGCAAGACTTGCTTCATATAATCACTAAATGAATCACATCCTGTCCCTGAAAACAAATACAGAATCTTATAGTTATTTAAATACTTGATTGCTATCTTGCTTTAACAATTGGAGACCCATTCATTAAAACAGGAAAACTGCAGCAGCCCTCTTGCACAACTTCTGTGCCTTAACCATGGGCTCCTGTGGAAAATTTGGAAAACTAGAAAAAACAACAGTGAGCCCTGGAAATACTACCAGCATAGTAGAATCAATTTCTTCTGTTCTTGCAAGTATTTGTATACATTTTTCATAAGTGGTGCTCCTTGGATTTAGTGCACAGGTCGGACCTAGTGCACTTCCAAGTGCTTTTCTGAAATTGGCTAAGAAGAAAAACCAGTAGGTTTGATAGATATACTTTTGCTTGTTACATCTTAGTACATTTTTCACACTCATACAGATGTATGTATTTAGAGAAAGAGAAAATTGTACGGCACTTTTTAAAAGAGGAGAAAGAAAATGTCTGTAATTTCTTTTAAACTCAGTTCTGGTGAATTTTATTATCAGAATACATTGTTTAATCGTCTACCTTTATAATAGCCCTTATAATAGCAGCACATCTGCTTCTCTTCAGTATGTCTTTCATTCCCCAAAATTTTAAACAAGTAGTAATTTAATAATTTAAGGAAATTGTTTCCTGTGCATCTTCTTTTTTGCAGTGTTTTCAAATTATCTTCTCAACTCCTGCCCGTGTAATGCATAGTGCAAGTCCTGCAGAAAATGAGTAACTTCATCTACATATAGATGTGTAGGGTGGCTGAATTTGTAGGTAATCATGATGTAATTAGGTAACGTTAGAGCCTGCCTAGGCAGATTGAACCTCACCATTTTTAAAATTGTCCTTAATGTTCATAAAATGAGGATATAACATTTTATTACCTGGAAATAATTTGCATTTATTTCCTAGTTATTAATTCTTAAATTTATAGCACAAAAGTAACAGGAAGAAGCCTGTCTGAACATTCTAGATCCTTCTGACACATATCTGAGAATGGAATAAATCCCCACCAAAAGCAGCATCCTTGTAAAATGAGAGGAAATCATTGGGTAGATCAAAAAAATAAACCAAAAAGCTTACTTTTTATTTGAAGAAGATTTCCAATGCTGCTATAGCAACTGTTCTAATAATTTGAACCTTGTGATGAACAAAGGAAAGCGGTGGATTTCAGCAGTATTGAGGAACTCATTGAAAAGAGAACCTTAGAGCCATTGCTAATGTATTGCCAAAGGACAGAATTCATCTCCTGAACTCCAGACAAACAGAAGAACCGAGATTCAGTTCCCATGGATGGATGAAGACTCCTCCAGACCAATTTACCTTGTGTGTTTTTTTTAGCGGAGTTCAGCCATGGAAGTGTTGACATTGCTCCTTGATTTAGTTGAAATTTCGAAATGAAGTTTCTCACCACCACAGTAGTGAGATTTGTTTGGCAACTTGTTAACACATTAAAAAAGAAAATAGCTGAGTTTATTATAAAAATGTACTCCTGAGCATCACATACATACCCTTTGTCCCTGTATTTGTTGCCTTCCTGTTTTTTTTTTTCTGCACTACCTTTCTTTAGCTAATAATCTGAAAATATTTATGCATGTGCTCATTGTAGGTTTGAAAGTATCCCATATGTGGCTGCTCAAATGCTTGCAGTAAGTTCCTGTGTTTGTTGAACCTTTAAGGACTGCAGCTGTGGTGACCATAAAGTGTTTTTTTACAGTGTTATGGCTGAATATCTGAAACTATCTATATATTTGGCTTCCTCCGTATCAAATAGAAATCAGCTTCCTTAAATACCTTTGAAAATCTGCATTTTCAAACATTTGGGGCAGAAACATTCTTGTCCCTATTTAACAAAGGAGCAGTATGCCAACTTTTGGTTGTGTTTTAGCAGCAGTAATAACACTACATGCACTCACTGCTGCTATTTTCATACATGTATAAAACCTTTTTGCTTTTACATTATTACTTGAGGATTTGTTCTGTCTGGAGAAGAGAGTGTCTCAGAAAACATAATAGCAGCTTTATCTGGAGAAGCAAGGAGGTGATCAAGAAGTTGGAGCCAGGTCCCTAGTGGTGGAGCACTGAGGGAGGGCAAGAGATAGAGGACAGAAGTCTAAACAAGAGAGGTTCAAACTGAATATAAGAAAAAACTTTTTCCCCAAGAGGATAGTAAGGCAGTGAAACAGGTTGCTAAACAAGGCTGTTCTGTCTCTGTCTTTGAAGGATTTCAAGATCTGGCTGGACTAAGTTGTGAGCAACCTGGTCTGCCCTCAACAGAGATCCTATATTTGACTTCCTGAGGTCCTTTACAACTGAACCTTGTAATAATCCTATGATCATACTATTTTAATTACAGAAGTTTTTAAATAACACTACTGGAACAGATAAGGATGGCTACTGCACTCAGATTGTGAATGAGTTTGTCTAATCAAGCAGTTCTGCCTTAACTACAGGACCAAACTCTTCCTTGATATGGTAAATATGTTTCTTTATAGCTTCCAAATCATTGTAGTGACGCCACATCTAACGGCATGCAGGTGCTTGAATATATTTACTGGAAAGACAAGTTGATTTTGTTTTTTGCTGTCTAACTGTTGAGATAAAGAGGTTGACAAGCCTTTATAAACCATAAGAGAAGCAAGCTTAGGATTGCTAGGGTTTTAGCTGTTAATAAATTCTTCAGTTTATGACAACTAGCAAATTTTTTTTGAAAAGCAGAACTTAGTCGATGTCATTTTTAAATGAGAATTCTTATGCCTAAGATGTATTGTACTACAACATTTTTTCCCACATGAGATTTTCTCTAAATCACCTATCATGGTTAAAGACAGATGTAACTTTATGCCATACTCTAAAGCAGCATGTCTTTATAATAAACCTTGAAAAAAATCTGCTTCTATCTTTCAATTCAGAAAGTCCCATCAAGATGTGCTTGTTTTTGCCTTAGATAAAGAAAGAGAGAGAGAGACGGAGAGAAGCTACAGTTTTTAAATTCCTTTTTTTAGAGATTCTGATTTCAACAGCTGCAGAGAGTAATTATTATAAAGACTGTAGTCCCAATTGTTTTGAGTTGATGTTGTAGTCCTACCGTAGCAGATACTCAGCAGATGCAGACTGAAGCACACAACTTGAAACATATGGCAAGATAAAATCTGAAAGCTATGCTAGCTAGCTACCATAAAGATTTTGTGGGGGAAAAGAACTTTAAATCAACATAGACTTTTAAGGGAGGACAGCAAAAACGTTTTAGGACAGAAATGATGATACCTCTCTATCCCTTCTGCATCTGTAGCTGAAATCTCTGGAAGAAGTAGTTACTATGTTTTATGCTAATTGAGAGAAGTTAACAATTTTTTCAAGACTTCTAAGTAACACTCATAATCTCAACGTTCAATTACTGCACATTCTGTTATTCCAAAGTCTAGATTACTGTATTGGTATTCCAAAGAAGGCAGAATAAAATTCCAGTTTGCCAACAAGAAAACAGATTTAAACTCAAATAGATATTGTTAACGAGTAAATCACTGAGAAAATTTCTGACTTTTGGAAATTGGTTAGGTGATTTCCACTTGAGGCATGATGTAAATAATGTAACACTTGCCTTTTCCCATGATGGGCAGGTTCATTTTTAATTTCTCTGGTAGACTACATTACAGAAGTGCAATTGCCATTCATTTATTTTTAAGCATTCCAGGGTAGAAACAATTATATGCATCTTAGAAGGCTCATAGAAGGCTTATAAACGTGAATATCTTTATCTATATCTATCTATATAAATATAGTAAAGAACATATATTTTAGCATTGATGCTTATGATGCCTTAAATCTGAGATTATTCCTTTCACCTGTAGATACATACATGCACCACACATGGACATTAAATATATGCACACAGGTAAGAGTTTGCTATCTGTGCTGGTCTGCCTACTGTCTTGGTTTTCCATTGTCAGCTGCTTCATCCTCTGCCCTGCTAACCATCATTATCACCCTGATTTTCCATCTTTTACCCTTCTTACGTAAAAAACTTCCCTGAGGTGCCTAGTCATATTGAAGCAGGTCTGACAAGCAGCAGCAGGCATCCCAGAAATACCCTAGCATGTGGATGACATTTTACTATAAACTATGCATTTATGGTTTTTTCCATATATTTTGATATAACTATTTCTTGTTTTTATGAAATATTTACATGAATAACATCCTGACAAAACAGATACTCCTGAATACAGTACAATATTTTTTTCCTGTTTCAGTGCTGTTTGTGTATCACACTGATGCTTCTAGAACTGTGTGGGTGTCTAGTGTGTGGTTTTCAACATCTTCCTTTTGCATATAAGCCTTTAATATCTTATGGTTTTGAGTAATGTTAATGGCAAATGAGTGGGAAAGATTTCATAATGCAATGTACTGTTCCTGTCTGTGTATTAAGTGCCTGAATGCATCTTCTCTTTACTACAACAGTTTTTTCTCTTATTAGAAAAAAAAAAAAATTTTGCTCTCCATTGACCTGTTATCCATTGTACTTTTCAGAAACTTACCCTGAAGAGATAGCAGGGTATGGCTGTGTATATCTGAAACACACATTCACATCTTCAGAGATAAGAAACAGCATGCATCATGACCAGCAGATATTTCATATTGGCAAAGAATGATTTTATGTCAGATTGGAAGCTGCGAGATGCTATGAATGACAACGACGGCTCCAGCTATCCCTGTGAAAAAAAAAGAAAAAAGGAAATGCATACACACCATGTCAGAAACGCTTACAGCATTCTGAGTATGCTTGTAAATTCATGTGGAAGGCACCTCACATCTGCTGTTCAGTTGAAAGGTGTACCGCAGAATAACTGTGGCAGAATGGGATAGTATGTGGAAGGTCTTTGCTAAAAATGCCATATTCCATTGCTGCTTCCTCGGTAGACCTTAGATAGACAGGGACTGTGATTGGACTGAGGCATTATGTAATCTTTGACTTAGGTGAAATGTCTGGCTTTTTAGGAATTTATAGTCAAGAATTTGGATGAATCCCTCAGATGTTCTACTAAAACTTTCTTTTTTTTAACCTGAGCCGGAAAAAAAAGTGCTTTCAAAAATTCTGTGATGAAGTACAATGAAATGATCTTTGCAAATACAGGTAGGAAAAAAGGTGTAGAGTCTACTCTGTGCTTAACTGAGTCCAGAGCTGCCAGTTTGGGTTAAATAAATGTATATGCATTGTCATTATTAATATTATTTTTGTAACTATACGCACACTAATTATAATAATCTTTAAGGTTCCTGGTAGGTATATTACTCTATTATATTTACCAAGACATCCCGTTTGTTAGGAATTTAAATACTGTACAATTTTATGGGGGGATTAAATCTTGTAAAACAGATTAAATAGGAGCTAGGGAAAAGAAAAGTGAATATGGATTTTTTTTCTTCATAGTTTGACCCAGATTACGTCATCCATGGAATTTACAGAGTCTGCAGATATCACATCTGACTAAGAGCTCAGTTCAAACTGTTGCAGAAGGCTGGAGCAAGCCTTTCATGAAACCACAGTCCTACGTGTTACACTTGCTGTGGTTGGGAGTTTACTCCATGGTGTTCCAGGGCAGAAAGCTGAATGCAGCACTTCCTATTTTTCACTGCTTGTAATTTGCATCTGCCTTTGAATTTGAGAAGAGAGTCCATGTGTTTCTGAATTGTGCTTTTCTGTGCTCTCTTGCAGTTCTACTTTTGATGTAGCTGCAGCATGAAAGAAAGGCCTTTGGAACAAGGGTTAAGTGGCCCATCCTGCACAGTTAACGTAATGCACATATCTGGCCCTGGTTCTTGTCCTGTGGAAGTGGGGGTGTAGAGTCCCAAGCACCTCCGTGGATGTGTGACTCAGGGAAGAAATGGTAGCTGTGTTTGCCTTCGCTGGATTGAACGCAGCGTGCCACAGTCAGCGAACTCCTGCCAGTTAACATATGCACACAGGAAGTGTACAGGAGTGGTGATCCCTTTCTGAAAGTCTTGCTTTCCTGGTATCTTGGAGAGAAAAAAAAAATAAATAAATTAAAAATTAAATTAGAAGTCTTACAGGAGAGGTAATTTTAAACAATCCATGCTTTTACACATATTTTTAAGTAAACAAGATATTTTCATTTACATAAATAGGTAGCATCTGTGTTATTTGTGTCCTTGTTTTCGCTCATGGTGAGGACAATATAGCCTTGTAGCTCAGACCTCATTTTCAGAAAGAAGTTCAGGCACAGTCTCATCCAATCTAGTCATGTAATCAGCATGCTCTGCAATATTGCTAGTTTAGGGGCAGTGAAGTTTATAAATCAACAAAACTTAGTAGTATAAAGCAATGTATTTTTAAAAGGAAAACACTGTTTAGACGAGTAATGATTAGGTGAGATGAAAATGATGTTACTCTTAACAAAACAATTTACTGAAACATTTTGAAAATGGAATTGCCAGGAGGCAATTTATTTTGCTTTGAAATAAGCCTCAAAATTGCCTTCTGCCATTGTGATGGCAGGATGAGGGAGGCATGTATACAAAACCAGGAATAGATACAGATAAATATATGTACACACACTTACACCTCAACACATATCCCTATGTGTGCATTCATTTGCGTATGGAGATAATGTTTTTCTTTAAAACATTTATGTTCAGCTCTTTAAATCTGATACCTGTTGAAGTAACAACTCTGTCTTGCAGTCTCGTGGCAATTGCACAAGTGAAGCAAGGCTCTTGTTACAAAAAGAATAAAAAGTTTGAGAACAGTATATTAAGACAGTTTGAGTAGTCCTGAAGTCAGATTGACAGAGACTCTTCCAAGCTCTATTTCTACATATGGAGCATTTCATGCTTATGGAAAAAGCAAACAAACCCTTTTGGTTTGCAAGTTGTACTGTAGGGCCTATTCCAGCCAGAAGTCAAGAAATTTAATAAATTCATTATTGAGCTGAGAAAAGCAAAGATGTAGAATGGAGAGTAAAGGACAGAGACCATAAAATTGTAAGCATTTCAGAGGAAAACTGCTAAGAGTCAGGTTTTCCAGCCTAGAATCTCCTATACGTTCACCATTGCTGCTATTCCCTTTCTTATTTTGGCTACATGCACTTCTTGCACAGTTAGTAGTAAATACTGAAGTCCTTTAATATCAATTTACCCAGTCTCCTGCATTACATCCGTGGTCTTCAGACATGCCGAATTTGGCGCAGACATGTGACTTGAAAGAATTTCTGAGTATTTTTGAAAGAAACTAAAACATTTATGAAAGTGGATATACAGGCAAAATCTTGAAAAAAGGTTCCCTGAGTGTAGTAAGGATGGGTGACGAGGTCCCTGACAGAGGAACTTGGGCAATGGGACTGGTTGGGGATGGCAGGGGCATTTGGCAGCCAGCTTCTCTGGATGTTGTTGAAACCATTATTCCTGCTTTTGCTCACAAAGCTGAGATTTAGGTGCTCTCTGAGCATCTCTCAGTGCTAGCATTTTTGAGTTTGTGTGAGGGATCATGGGGTTTTGTTCATGACTGTCTGATCTAACACTTCAGGGGCTTATCCTCACATGTGGATATCTGAAAATAATATTTCACAAGCACACAAGCTAGGTGGAATCAGGCTGGCCAAATATACATTATAGGGGAAAAGAAACATTTTCTCTTGTTTTGCTTGCATGTATGCATCATTCCCAGCAGAGAATGTTGCTCCAGAAAGGCTACACTGCCTCAGGTATTCAGGAGAATCATTGCCGTTTAAGTGATGTTATTCAAATCTCCTAAAATCTGTATCTCCTTATTGCTTGAGGGACAGCAGTACATTAGTGAGGTAAAATAGAGCTGCAGCGTTGTTTGAATGACAGATACCAAACTGGTGGGACCAGCACAAGGAGGAAGATGACTCTGCCTGTCTAGAAGAACATCTGTCTTGGCTTATGATCTACTGGATATAGAAGTACCCAAAATATTCCCACGGGTGTTTCTTCCTCCAACACTCAGTTATACAAGATAAGCTACATCTTGTTAAGAAAAACTACATTAAGATGAGGCAATAGATCAACTTGCAGAACATCTCTGATAATCATGCTGACTTTATGGCATAGAAACAACTTATCAAAAATACTTGATTTCAGTGTCAATCTTTATCTTTTCAAAGAACTGGAAAAACATTAAATCTCATAACCCAACTGAGAGCAGAAAGGATATATATAATTCTTATAATGTCTTGCTTTTATGAGTGAAAATATTAAAGTAGGTTACAACCCTTCTGTGTTTGCAGAATAAGGACCTCTGTGGCATGAATCCAGGTGGTATTACTTGGTACTGCTAGTTGTCTTGCCAAGGGCACAAAGGGAGTCACTGTCAGAACCAAAATGGGAATGCGGACATTCCAGGTGACAGTTGCAGAAATATTGATGTTGAATGCTTTTTTAGCCCTTCCAGAGGTTTTCTATAAGTCAATTCATAGAGAGATATTCAGAAATCTTTGAGTCTTAACCTATGCACCCTGCCTGTTCCTCTCTGAACTCCTCACCTTTGTACCCCGCTCCATTTAATGCTAAGTGTTTGTATTTGTGGTTCAAATGCCCACTGAGTCTGCCGAGTCTGTAATTCCTGTCAGCACTGGTGGCCCTGTTTCTGGGATGTGCCACGGCCACATTTCATCCTTTGTCAGCAGCAGCTCAAAGAAGCAGTCCTCCCTATTTTCAGCAGTTAGTGCCATCAAAGATTAGAGGATTAGGTACAAAATTGGGACACCAAGAAAGGATCCCTCTGACACTAACTCCTCTGGAGTTTTCCTACATAACACACACACTCATGCTGGTTGCTTGGATTTATCTACACTTTCTGCAGCTCAAGCACTCTTCTGGGCTAGAAGATTCCAGAGCCACACTGTGGGGAAGTGGCTGCTTATGGCATAGTTCCCCTGAAATTAGGACATAAATTTTGGTTAGGATGCCCAGGCTGCTCCCTGACAAGTCTGCACAAAGCATCTGTGCCAGCTGAGGATTCTGCCTGCAGCTTTTTAGTGATAGGAACAAATGTACCTCACCAAGAAATGACTCTTGGGACACCAGGAATCTGTCAGAACCTCCTAACACAGCTGTTTCTGATGCGGACATCACTTTTTGCTTCAGAAAGGGATGTTCTTTATCAGTTCTTAGGCAGCCTACAAGAGCTTTATGAACTTACCGGAAAAATCAGAAAGTTCTTCGAAGACATGAGCAATACTGATACTGCACTCAAGGCAATAACTGGGCTCTGTACCAACTCTCTCTTTTATATTGTATTGGAACAGTGAAACACCCTATATGCTAGACTTCGGAGATATTTCTTGATTTATTTTTCTCCTATTGTTTTGTCAATACTTTCAGCATGGCTTTTTGTCAAAGTATGGAACAGGTTCTCGTCTTTCAATTCTTTCTGTAGGTCTCTGGCTTAAAGTAGAAATAATACTGGGCTGAGAGACATTTTTGGTAAATCCTATTGCTTTAAACAAAACCTGTTTATCTGCTGCCAGCACAGAACAGATACTAAGAAGAGGTGGAGTGGATTTGCAGTTAACCAGCATAAGAAGTCTTATAACATTCAATTAGAAGTCTTTGTTGTAACATAAGATTATGTTTACATTATAATTAAGCTTACATACCATAAAAGGGATTTAATATTAATATTTTTTTGTCATTGAGGAAATGGCTTCACTGCATACTGTACAAAGCACACAGAAATCTGAGCTACTTTTAAAGTCTCTCAACTGGCTAGATGCCTGTACTACCACAGTTGGATTGCTTCTATACTAGTTCACATATCTGTACAGTATATAGGATTATTCTGTAATGCCCCTGAGTTATAGACTGCATGCATGGACACCTCATACCAGATGTATTTCCTGTAGTGTAATAGTTTTCCCATCTGGTCACAAAGATTATTGTGCAGATTTTGATTTTTTCCCCCAAATAATGACCAAAATTGTAGTGTGACTCAGGAAATTAATACCAGATGAGTTTCATCAAAATACTTGGGAGTTTTTGACATTAGCATCAGTAGAGCTGGAATTCCATCCACTGTGTAGTAAAGATACCCCTGGATAAACTGCAAGGGCAAGCATGGCGTGTCCAGTGGGAATGCTGAGCAAATCATGCTTCTCAGAAATAAAAGAATAAGTCTTAGTCCCCTCAGAGAGCACACATCTTTCTTCCTTCTAGGAGGCTAGTGGAAAGATCTTTGGCCTCAAGTTATAAACAGATCCTAAAAACCTGGGAAACCCTCTGGGAAGTCTTATCCTGGGCTAGCCAGAGAGATCGTCCTCATTATTAAATTGCCTCCCTTGAAGTAATTTTGAGGATGAATAGAACAAGTTTAATATTTTTCATGTGTAAAATGATGTCAAGTATCATATCTCTGTCAATGTTGAATGTTTTATTCAACATTGCAGCTACTCAAGGTACATGTTTGAGTATCAACCTTCATTCTAAATAAAAGCTTGCATTTTGCATGGTTTTTATGTTTTTCTTTGCAAATACCATCTGATGACCTTTTTAAATGGCGAGACCAAATCATGAAACACTTCTCTTGTAGGGAAGCCCTTGTAGGGCTCTTAAGGCTTACAGAGCCCTTTTTAGTGGCGTTTCAGCAGCTCTGCACATTTTCTGGTGCTTAACTCACTTTTTGAAATCTGAAGAGATAACAATGAGTAACATAAAAGGAGAAAGAGAAACAGGCTAGAGAAATTCTTCAAAGCACAACTCTAAACAAAAGAAATATGGGACCCTTGTCCTGTCTGCTTCACATTCCTGTTGTAACGATTTCAGTTGCTTCTGGTTTCCTTATCTCAGAAAAGAGATAGCGTTGCTTGCTTACTGCACACAAGGGCTGCAGGAAGTAATTGATTTAGACATACAGGCTGCTTTTGAAAGCCTGGAACATTATTAATATGAACCACTGCCTGCCAAAGACATGACCATCTAACCACTGTACCCTCTGTGATTGAGCTTTATGGAATCACTGCAATTACTCCCAACCTGCAAGGATTAAGGAAGCCAGGCACAGCTTTCTATTCAGCAAATTCATTTTCTGCTTTTTCCCCAAACTATATCTCTCTTCTTGGTTTTGCTCATCAGCATTCAGCTTCTAGCCATGGAGCCTGTGGGATCTGCCTGGCTGGCCCAGGGTGAGACTTTAAGGGGCTTCCCAGGTTTTTAGTATCCGTTTGTACTTGGGGCCAAGGACCTTTCCGCTAGCCGCGTTGTCAGAGCAGGAATTCACACTGCTAGTTTTAACATCTGTGGAGCAGTTGCATGTCCCTGGGGCTCCTGCAGACATTTTTCCCTCTTAGGCTTCCTTCCACAAACCACTGTTGGAGCAGCACTTTGGAAATGGCAGCTGGCTGTGGCAGGCGCCGGTTCGCTGTGCTTTAGTCGTGACTGTTGCTTCACGTTTGTAAGTAGCACTGAGGAGTTGTTTTTACCTAATAGCTTCCAGCTCACCCCTGCACCACAAGAAAATATTTCAGTGCCTTGTTGATCCTCTGGATTGTGCAGATATTGTGCCATTGGCTTTTGTACCATATTTTCTGTGCCTTCGAGCTATTTTAGTATTTTTCGCTCCTCTTTTTCCTTCTGCTTCAAAGCTCTGCTGTTATGCTTTGCTGGACAAGTCACATTCCAGAAAGAGTTAGAGTAAGAATAAGTTGCTGGCAAGGATGCTTTCTTTTATATAAAATAAGTATAGCAAGCCAGCATGTTGCTTTACCTGTCAAATGTACATTTACTCTTAGCAGTAGTTAAAATAGTTTGAGATGGACTATTTCAAATATTTATGGGAATGAATAAAAATATTTTGTCGGAGAAAGCAGTTTAATCAATGTTCTGAATGAAAAACATATATTGTGTTTTTCCTTTGGGAATGTTTTTGCTGTATTTTCTCTTAGTATTAACATTCTGATTGTGCATTGTTTTCTGCCCACTCTATATTATTGTGTGTGTGTATTTCATAAAGACTTGAATAAATTAAGTATTTTGGTAAGCTTGTGCTACTGTTTCATTAATGTATTATTATCTTTTCTTTTTTTTTTTTTTTTTTGGGAAAAACGCCCAAATCATTATTCTTCAGTCTGAAAGTACAACAGGAGAAGGACCCATGGTGCTGTTTCTCATGGACTAGAAGTGCACTGGCACATCCTGACACACAGCTCTTGGAGAGTATTTTAGATTTACCTCATTCCATTGAAGTCTCCATAAAATTCCAGCCCTAACCAAGACTTTACAATTGCAAACCAGGACAAGAAAGGTATAGCAGTATAAAAACGTGACAATATTTTATCTAATAGTAAAGTGACTTGGGGATAGGTGTAACTTGGGGATAGGTGTAACTTGGCCATTTCTAGTCTAATCCTTCCATAATCTGCAATGTTTCAGCTCTGATAATTTTTATTTTTTTTCCCATAGTCCAAACAGGGAGGTGTTTTAGGGATTCAGTCACACTCTGTTGTAGTCCACAGTTTCATATTTTTACCTGAAATTCTTTATTTTCACCTTGTAAAGGCTGGAAAATGGACTTTGAAATGATGAAACACAGTCTGAGCTTTTCAGGGGAAAATATTTCCATCTTTTTTTTTATTCTTGTATATATTATATTAAAACTCACACAAAAATCAGAAGGAATAGGAAGCAGGAAACAATCTTCAAGCAAAATTCTTGCTTTTGTAATTGCCAGCACAGGTTTGGGTATGCGAGAGGCTGTGAAATGTTGTGACGAACTTCAGTTTTGCTTTATCCCCCAAAAAGGCCATCTTAGGCTAGCACCTTATATAAATCTGGATGAGTTTAATCAGAGCTGAATTTTGCAATGTGTTAAGTCAACAGGCACACTTCTATTCTGTCACTCTAAACATGAACTGCCTTAATTTAAATTTCCATGCATAAAAATCAATTATCTTCAATTTTGTCTGCACATAACGATTCAATCCTTTTGAGAAGAATTTCTGGGATTTTATTCAAAATCAAATTATCTGGGTGGATTTTTAATAGGAAGGAAGGAATGGAAGTGTGAGTTTTTGACTCTCCACAGAGTTGTGGGAAGAGCTGAGATATTTTGCAGTCAAGATGTTATGTTGAAATATTGCAGAGTATTACACTATTTTGGTGACACATTTATTAAAATGTGCAGTGGCTTTTACACTCTGCTTAGATATTTGACTGGATTTCAATCTATCAATTCACTTGGAGCTTTTAATAAAATGTTAGAAAAGTTATTTTACCATTTGCTATATGTTTAGGAATTTTTAATTAAAGATTTCTTCAAATTACTTCTTTGACATTGTTAACAAAACTCTTGTACTGTGAATAATATAGGTAAGTAAAAGGTAGCATTATTATATTTATTGGTTACATTTTATTGCAAGTAAATGCTCTGTATGTTTTTATTTCAAACCTTAGTGCTTAACAATAACTTCTAGTTAAGCCTGATACAGACATACAGTCAATTTTTGAGGTGTCTGCTGTATTGAAACACAGCACGTAGCCTTTGAATTATTTTAAAAATGAAGATGCAATTTTTTTAGGCATTTTGCCTAGAACTTCAGGATCTGATAATTGTTTGTAATTGTAATTGTTTGCATATTTTGTCATAATAAATATAGCAGCTTTCACTTGGGAATATAGAAATGCTTCAGGAATTCTTAGTTCTATTCACATTATTTGCCAAAAGTTAATATTATGTCTTTTTTAACAGAAGGACTGCAAGTAGCAGAACAAAATGTAGTAGTAGGTGCTTCTTCCACACATTTTTTTCCAGGTGCTGTCGTCCCTAAGTATTCCTTCTCCTGCTGCAGTGTTCAGTTCAGGCAAGAGAAGCGTTTGGCACATGACTGAGGCGACCGCGGCCGCGCCCACTTGTGAAGGCAGCAGGAGCCCCTGGGGTGGCTGATTTCATTGCTGCTGCAGCGACTCACACTGGGCCACTGCGGGCCAGGGGCCAGGCTCTGTGCCCAAGGTGTTGGAGGCTCAGCTGCCCACTGTGCATGAGGGCTTTGTGGAGCTCAGCCTGCGAATTACAGGCATCTCTGTCTGCACTTTGCTTCCCCTCCTGGATCTGTGGTCAGGTGTTCTTAAACTGATAAAGGAGCTCTTGAGAGAGGAATTACTTGACCACCCATATGATGAATGGCTGAAGAGAAATCAAGAAAAGCTGAGCTTCAGCTTGGCATCCAGTACAAACACAAATGTACATTTTGTGCCAGACATCTGTGTTTGTTCCAAGAAAAGCCCTAGGAAAGAGGATCTGGCCTTTTTCCACCTGGAAGTTACGAAGAACGCATGAGAGCTCAGTTTGCTTTTTCCTTAGTGTGTACTGTGTTATGTCCTAGGATACTGGAAGGTCTTAAAAGTGGAGCAGTGTATTTTCATTCAGACCTTGAGTTTTACTGATCACCTGGTGCACTGTGTGGTTTCCAAACAACTATCCAAAAGGGTGCCCTGGCTGGTATTTCTTGCCTTCTGGCTGCACATACAGAGGACATGCCCTCATAGCAATGCACTTCAGAACATTTACATATGCAATTACAGTGTTTCCAAGAAATGTGTAATGCTCTCAGTGTATCCAATTAAAAGCTCTCAATGAATCCTATAATTCCTTTAAAAATCTACAGGCTTTTGATGTGTCACATGTTCAATGTTCGTTGGAATATGGGTAAATATTTGCTTCCAATCCCTTTTTCTTTTCTTCTTTGCTTAAAAATGAACATCACCTTCTTCTCCTTGTATAAAGAACTCTGAGTTCAATGCTTTGTTTGTTTGCTTGCTTGTTTTACATTTAAAAAAATCCAGATCTTGCCTATTCTGAAGGACATTTAGACTGAATGAGAACACAATAAACCTCACATCACAGGTCATAGGATGTTCACTTTAAAGCATACTTGAGTTTGTTTTTGCCAGCCTCTTATAAAGCAGTAGAAGAAAAATTGCCTTTGATAAAGCATTCCTTTCTTCAATCTTATCTCTTGTAGGAATTCCCAGTTCACATCTCTTTATCATCCAAATGATTGTTCTACTAGAAAGGTTTCAAGCTCATCTTTTTGCCTTTGTTAATTGATATGAATGGAACCTTGAGACTTGGCTCGTGTTTTGGCAGTCTGAGATGCTACAACGCCTCAGGACAAATAATGAAAATACTGTAAAAATTATTTATTTAACCATTTTTAGAGCATCTGTAACAGTTTGCTTAATCTTGAACAAAAAGAACCTAAAGTAAAAATGTGCTTACGTTAAGCAGGTTGCTGGAGAGCAGCAAGATAACAATCAAACAATGATTGCCCTCATGAAAAATAAAAAAAAAGGTATATGAAAAAAAGGTGTCAGGACAGAGACAGGACGAAACAAAGCAGGTAGTATCCCTAGGTTTTGGTGGCTTGGAGGTTTTTTTGGTTTTGTATTGGTTTGTTGTTGATAGCGATGTGCTGGTTGGTTGGTTGGTTGGTTGGTTGGTTGGTTGGTTTTGATATGGCACCTCAGTAGTTTCTGCTTACCTCTAGCAAAAATGATAAATTTGAATAGTGAAGATTCCCCAGATTCTGGCTGGGTTCTTGCAGCTCCCCAAAGGAGTTCCAAATCAGGTTCTGGCTGAAGAGAAAACAGCTTGGCAATAGAAACAAAGCAGTAGCTGAGTGAGCCTTATTTTCCAGTTTTAATGTATCCTGTGTAAAACTACCAGGCTATTTCCCCAAACATTCTTAATAAAGTGAAAAGTGGATTTTTTCAGAAATCATTACACCAGCCCAGATCCTGCTGAGTATATGTGTTTGGTTTGTCACATAAGAAATCAATAGCAATACTGCAGTCATGGGACTGCACAATGTATAAATGTCTGCATTTGTTTTCCGAAATGAAATATGAAAAATAGGAGGTGGAGAGTGAGATGAAACATGCCAGTGAATAATGGGACTGCACTGGAGTTTCATAAAATTGTAACGCGTTTCGATGGACGTCTCAAGTGTTAATTTGGAGGGAAGTTAGATGTGCAGTTTCAAATGAGCTTGTAATATTGAGGAAAACTCATGCACTGTACTCAGTGTGGAATTACACATCTGCTACCAGAAAGCCACTGCAGAATGAGTCTTTGGCATGAAAGTGCTAACTTTGATGGAGAATTCTGAGGGCCAGTCCAATAACCAATAACCATGCTCATGGGTGTTTGTTGGCTCCTGTATGTCTCCGTGTAAAGCAGTGTCCAAGACTTCAGTCACCTCAGAGTGACTGTGTAATACTTCTCTACTATATTCATTAACAAATGTAAAGCAGTGCAAAACAAGTGGATGCAGCTTCAGAGTGTTTTATTCAAATGAAAGCTAATATTTCATAGAAAAAAATAAGGTTTTATCTTAAAATTATAATTAGAAATAGTAATGTCAGAAATATTACCTTGTCTGCACAGGGGCTATATATTTTAGTAATAAGTTGAAATTTTGTCAGAAAGCCTATTTGTGTAATGGTTAATATGGGGTTACATGACAGTAGTTATTGCATTATTTATCTTCAATATTAACAATTTATTAAACTGTAATAAAAGTACTCAGCTTCATCCATTGAAAACTGCAAATTAGGTCTGTGAAATTTTATCCTTAATGCCTGTTAAAAGTGCAGAGTTAGAAGAACATAGAAAAGAAAACAAATTTAGGATAATATTTCTGAGAATCTAATAACAACGAAAGAAGACTATTCATTAGACAGTATTTAATTTTATCTTCCTTCTGATTCATTAAAGGTGCCTAAGTGGTCTTTATATTATATTTAAGTTTTTGGTAAAATGAATGCATATGTGTATGTTGGAGAGTAATTGGTCTTTCCATTATATTGTTAGAACAAAAATATTGACTCCATTTTTTTTCAATGTGGGTAATAGGACCTAACTTCTCTGTAGCAATTTGGAGGGAAAAATTTGGGTGGTAATTTCATTCCTTCACAAAGGAATTTTTTAGCTCTACCTGAATTTTGCAGTTGGTCACCACAGCATGTAGAAGTACAATGATACACCTCAAGGATGACATTAGAATGGGGAAAATATGGCAAAAATCACCTGGGTCCCTGCCCATTGCGCTGCCCTTTAGACCACAAAAGAGACATGATTGAGGGTCAGTCTTCTGTCAAAACCACGGTGCACTGAAAAAATTGAGTTTCTTGTGATGCTGAAAATCCCCAAAGCTGTCCTCAGAACAAAGGCTAATAATCTGCCATGTTATAAAGACCCTTTTATAGCAAGTAGCCAAAATTTAGTGGTTGCTTGTGCTTGTTTTATTTTATGAGATTGTGCAACAATGAGGAATTAAAAAAATGAACTTAATTCATATATATTGCTGGAATTAGTATTACAATTACCTCACAAGGGCATAGACCAAGGCAGGGAGAAGCCAGGAAGGCTAACAGTGCTCAATATCAAAACTTAGTTGTGCTTGTGCCTGGGATCTTGCCATGACCTATGGTACATCTGCTTCTCAGTAGGAAAACGGAGGAAAAACACTTCTGCCATTTCTGAAAGTACTGTGGCTAGAAAAATCAGACACACTTCATTTCCATCTCTATTAAGCTATGTTGACAAACCAGACTATTAGCCATATTTGAAGAGGTTTAGTGATTAACTAAGTAGCCTAATTATCAGAACACCTTTATCCTCCCAGAAGAAAACAATTATAAATCTATTTCCACATATTATTTAAAATAAAAATGCTTCACAACAACAGATTTTATTGCTTGGCCCATGGCTTGCAAATGAATCACAGAATACAATGCATAGCTGTTTGAAGTTGCATTTGGTGGCTTTTAATAAAATCCTACTGTTTATGCATCAAATGGAGCATAATCTGTTTATTTACTTTTTCCTGTGCAAAGCGTCACTTTAATTCCAGTTTGCTGAGACTGGCAGAGACTGACAGACACAGTTGCATCATTAGAGCAAAGGTGCCAAAAGGGATGTTTGGCTCTTTCAGATCTCCAGCTCTTCAATCCCTTTTATGCCAGCAGGCAATATTTATTAAATACTCTGAAAACCAATTCAGCCCATTTAAATAACACTGGCAGCATAAAGTTGCATGTGATTAGCAGAGAGAGCTGCTGGTGTGGGAACAGGATGGGCTACAGGAGTCCTTAAGGCTGATTCCCGAGCTGACTGTGGCTCAGTGCATTTCTTTAGCTATGCCTGCATGAATGGGCTCAGGCAGATCAGAGCTTGTGTTCCTTTGCATTGTCTGGATGAAAGCCAGCTCTGGTTCAGAATTTTTGGAGATTTTCTGCCTGGCTGTATGAGGGTGAAGGGCAGAGCTGCTCACTTTACTGTGGGGATGCTCCAGGGTAGCTGTGGGGGGTGTGGGGTTCTCCTGTAAGTCTCTGCTCGGGTCCTGGATAGCACCTTTACTACCCCGGTGCAGAGATTATGTTCCTGTCCCTCCTGTGGCAGAGCTGATGTGGCTTTTTACCTCCTGGAGTTCTGGCTGCCACGCAGTGCTTTTGTATTGATGGGCAGAATCATGCTGCAAATATTTCTCAAGGGCTCGGAAGAGAAATGGCCCTCTGTGTTGCTTCATGTCCTTTAAAACTGTGGATTTTCATCCTTAAGGATGAAAATGCAGCTTGGTGCTGCTCTTGAGGGCGTCATTAATCAGGTCTGACTGAATGCTCATCAGTTTAGTAGATTTATGTGTATTTATCGTCACTGTAACATTTCATGTGCAGTTACATTCATTACATGGAGTCTGTGCAAACCTAGGCAGATGCAGATTCAAGGCTTGTCAGGTGTATTTTTTCTTTGCTGAGTCAGGGGCAGATTTTACAGAGCCAAGTCAGAGAGTCTGGGCTGGTTTTATAAATTCAGATATATTTAATATTTATAGTGTTTGGAATAACAGGTGAGGGCAAAAACTGAGCTAAGAATCTGTTTCTGCTCAGCACTGTGTGACTACATAGTAAGAGGAGTTTTACAGTCTGAACAGGTATCTAGAGGTGAAGGTTTGTTTGGGAAAATGCTCAGAATTACAAAGTAATGTGTGCAAGATAGCAGAGCAGATTGGATGCAGATCTTGGCTTGAACCCCTAACTCCTGCTTTCTGGGACTGTTCCCTTGTTTCTCTCCAGCTCTCCCTGCCAATATAGAAATATTATCCATACATGGACACACAAATGCCACAGCAGACTGCAAAGACAGATCTTCAGCTCATTAAAAAATTAATGCTTTTTCATTATGCCAATAAGGCTATGCTGATTTACCATATATGATGACTTTATACTGTTGATGTTAAAGTTTTCTAGTGTTTTTAAGATTCAGAGCTCAAGACTTCCAAAATTTCCTTCCTAATTTAGGCATTAAATCTATATGTAGGCTGATAAGTATATGACCTGATTTTTGATGAGTGATTCCAGTGTAAGCAGTGGTTGCCTGAATCCTTCATAGCTCAAATCACTCACATCACTGCCTACATATGAATGTGGGTGCTTAACTTCAGGCACCTAATTTTAAAAATTTCTCTCAAATATTGCTTTTGCCTGCTGGAGATTTCAGTGCCTCATTGCCATTGTTCAGTTCAGCCATCTATCCTTCTGGATCTTTTTTCTTATGGTGTATATAGCTCTTACATTAGTTTTGTCCTGTGTAAACAGATAACCTTTGCAAAATTCTGCTTAGTCTTTCCATAGGTTCAGAATAAGAATGGATTCTTTTCTACTTGTGGATACTGTTGCTAACTTAAATGGTACAGGACAAATCACCTATAAAAGTAAATTGGCAAAAAATGCCCTCATTGGATTAAACATAATGTCCTCAGGTTGGTTCTAATCAAGTGGGCTTTCTTCTAAAATGGGTGTATTTCTGAGGGTGCTTACTTTCAGCTTGGGTGCCAACATCCTTTCATTTTCAACAGTGCTTTGAAATGACCTCACAAGGTTATATAAGATCTTTTTACAAGGCGATCTGGAGACCGGAGGAACGTGTCAGGCTGGTATTTCACTTATGTCTAGATGTACTGTGTGACATATTAATGCTGCAGCCACATCTGCTATTCCTAAGGGGCTGGGGAAACTTCAGTCTCAGGCAGAGGCAATATGTGGGGTTGACAGAGCAGACAAAGAATCGCTGCACGTTACCATTGCAGGTGAGAGAGGGATGAAGGGGAATTGAGCAGGGCTTAGTATGATTCTGCTTGCTGTGCAAAGTAACATAAGGCATGTGGCTGTGTTTTGTGACTTAGAAATAAGGCATAGACTGTGATTCACTAAATACATATTCTGAATATAAAGGAGTGACTGTTTATGGCATAACTTCTGTCACTCTCCCAGTAGCTTGAAGTCTGGTTCACAGTGACTGTACTTCTATAAGTACTTCATAATTATACTGAGCTTGATCTCATCCACAAGACCAAAAGGGTAATTAAAAATATGAACAGTTCCTAGACAAGTCATAGTTTTATCCAGAAGTTCTGGAACACTAAATCCACATAATCTGTAATATTCCATGGAGTTTTCCATTTGCTTAATTTTAAAACAGTTGTTACATGCAGCTGACAGATATGGCAAGGTATTGAACTCTGCAAACTACTTTGGCTGCCCATCTTTTATTGTCATGCAAGTGTTTAGTGCCACCTGCATTATTTTTTAAATAAATAACTTCCTTCCCCTTTTTGAAAACCTCTTTAGGGTTTTCAGTTCAGTCTGAAATGTAAGTTGTCTGAGGTGTAGACTAATCTTTCTCTGCCTGTGTCATGGTTTCAGGTACCCTTAATAACCAATACAATAAGAATCTTTACTCCCTTGTTCTCCTCTTTCTTGGTCATGTGTAAAACTCTTATTTTGTACCATATGATTGCAACTTGATTTGACTATTTACTTACTTTATGCTGATCATTTTCTTCCAACCGTGTTCTGTCTTCATTTTAATTTTGTTTCAAAGCTGCCAAGAGTTGAATTAAAAAAATAAGACCAGTTAAGAACAGCAAGGTAGTGTGTTATCACATACAGCAAACAGAGTTGTTCATTCCAGTGGTTTTGGTGGCCACCAGTTTGGCATTTGTGTATTTGGAAACCATTTCTCACTATCACGTGAATTCTGGAGTGTCTGTAGGCATAGGCAAAGCCAGTTGCCTGAAATAGCAGATTGCTCTGAGCAGTCCTGGGGTGATGACCTTCTGATGGCTTTGCCTGTACCAGAGCACTGCAAAATCAGGCCAGCTGCAGCTTTAAATGAGCTGAAGATTGTTGGTTGACAGGCTGGGGCAGCACCTGTTGTTGGAGGTGAGCACAAGGCTTCTTCTCCCTGTTCCCTGGATACCAAAAAGAGCACCAGAAGCAAATCTGCAGAGCTGTAACACTGGGTCTCTGACCTAGTTCTGTCTTCATCTCTTTTCCTTCCAACAGCTTGGGAATTATGGCTTTGTCTTGACCCAGACACTCATTCTTTTGATGCCGTTTTCCTTGTACTGCATAGAAGCCTCAAGTTATAGAAGAAAACTTTTTAAAGCTCCTCAAAACTCAAGAACATAAAAATTGCAGCTATTTTCAGTGTAATGAGGCTGTAAATCTTTTGGTCTTTTGAAATCTCCTCTCTAATATTTAAGTTCAGTTGAACTACAGTAGCACAGCCTTGTGGCTTTGACAGTTTGCTTTTAAAATTCACCCACTCCTGAAAATTTTCTTACAGGAGCAGTCCAAACCATGACTGTGTCAGCAGGGCTTCATGGGAGAAAGCACTTTCTTTGGGTGCTGTCACATCTGCTATGACTTACTGTACCAGAAATCCTTTCTATGCTGGTATTCTTCAGGGATATTATCCTTTCTTCAGAGGTAAAAGTCTCAAAGGCTTCATTCTTACTGATGGTGCAGGGTCTGTTTTCTGTCTCCTAGTCCACATGACATAGCACATGAAATAATTCTGTCTCTCTGGACTCAATAAATTAGGCAACATTGGCAAGCCTGCAGCTGTGCTGCTTCTGCATGTACCTTATCTGCACTCAATTACGGATTAATTTTTATTTTTGAAATGTGCCAATCTGGCACATTGCAAAAAGCTGTATTTGAATAAACAGAAGAAAGAATAACATCTAAGAACACACCGATAAAGAGACGTTGCTCTGCATTTGTTGCATTTGTGGGTATATGCCCGGTATTGTGTCATGGCATATTAGCAATGAGACACCGACAAAATATGGGTGGTTTCTCAGTTATGCAAAGTATAAAAATTTTGGTAGAAAAGGAGAGAAAGCAAGAAGTTGGGGCTGGTTTTAAGATCAGCTGTCTGAAGGCAAGAGGGTAACACTGAATTTCCTAAATTATATTGATACAGCTTCCTGAAAATAAGTCAAAGAATGGATAATTTTCACATTTCATTTAAATTATAGGAAGACCTTGTAAATTAATTTATTGGTAGCCAGGTAAAGTTTAATTACACTACGAAAAGAGAAGGTGGCATCTTTCTCAGTACAGCTCCTCCGTGGGTAACTTTCAGAAAGAGGTTCAGAACATCATTAAATTATAGACTCTAGAGACTGAATCGGCTCTGTGACCATTTATAATCCAATTAAGAGGAAATAAATAAACAAACACACAAACAAATCCCAAGACCCATCTGAATTTTGAACAGACAAAAAAATGCATTAAAGTTTAACTCCCATAAAGTTTTCTTTAATGAAAAGGGTGCACTAAAGTAAATGCCACAAAATTGCTGCTTTTGGCAAACTGTAGGTATTAGCATATTTAGGATTTGTAACTTTTTTCTGAAGCCCCTGATAGTCCCCAATATCTTTCCAATCAACTCCCTGTTATTGTTCTCCTGTTTTTTTGCAGAACACAAACAAGAAAATGAAAAGCATTGAAACATTTCATCATATGCAGCAGGATTTAAAGCTGCTTTGGAGAAATTGCACCTCATTATCTGGAAATACAGCTACCCAGACTGAAAACAGCCCAAGATGATAGAATGCAGCAACTTGTCTATTTAGAAACACAGGCAACTCATTTCCCTAGTGCTCTATTCTCCATTGGTATCCCACTGAATACAGAATGAACTTGAATTTTTCTGCCTTATGTTCAAAAGCCTGCTGAGGATTTGCCTTTTTTTTTTCCCCTTTGCTGTAATAGGGATTCACTGTATTAGGTAGTTTGCAAAGTCATGTGTGGACAGTCCAAACCCTGGCACCACTGAGGAAACAAAGCAAGAGGACTTAGATTGAGTGATAATTTTTGGGCAAATTCACAAAAGAGCTGGGAATAAAGCCAAATCTGTGACATTCCCACTAGTTTCATAGCAGCCAAATCACACTGGCTGCCAAAGCTAGTCAAGTAAGCACATCTTTCTCTACAAGCATCATCTTTTATAACAATTTCTGTCACAATAGTGAAGTTTCTAATCTCAGGATGTGAAACAGGATACTCTTTTATGTCACTTGCAAAACTTACTTTAGCAAGCAATTAGAATATCAGCCCAGGGAGATCTGTCGGACATGTTTGTTCCTTTGATTTAGCTTTCCAACAACATCACATCTTTCCAAATCTCAAAACCAAGAAGAAAAAGAAAGAAGAAGAAAAGATGCAGGGGGAATTATTTCCTTAAAAGTCACACAGCATCTGGACAGCACAGGGCTGAAGGTAATACGCACAACTAAGTTAATAGAAAGGAACATTTAATATTGCTAAATATTAGTTCTTGTTCCTACGTCTCATTTGGTCATCTTGTAATTCTTTCACATTCCATCTTCTCCATACTGAAACTTCAACCTGAAAAGATTGCTGTGCACCTCTTGGTTTTATACTTGGTTTTTATACTTGCTGGGTGCCTCCCCATCTGCACCTGCATGCCCATGTTGGCTGATGGCTGCTCAGAGACCTCCTTTTGCACAGAGGTTCCCAGCTAAATGGGTACAGGCACAAACTTGTTTTGCAACTGTGCTTCCAGAAGACCTGGGAGATCAGCCTCTTAGTTGCCAGAAGTTTGGACATGAAAGCTTTACTGAACAGGCACTGAGTTTACTTCCCATGCGCCCTGGATAGCACACCCAAATCCTGAGATGCAGCCTTCACCACTGATGTAGGGACTGCCTCTATCTTAGTGAGTGCAGAAAAGCATAAATATTTGTCTTCCGTAAACTACATTAAAGAGGTAAAAGCTTACCTTAATTATGAATGAAGCTCAGCATCTACATAACTAGGCAGAGTTACTTTTAAAGGAGTATACATTTAAACCTGTCTTCCTTTGAAACGTCAAGCTCATTGCTGCTTATCTTTTTTAATTAAGCAGCAACCTGTGTTGGCTAGGTGTGTTGATGAGCTCGTACTTTGAAAGAACTGTGATTATAATCCAAACTACGAACAAAAACTACATTTGACTGAGACGAAGTTTGGATGACATGAATATCTAACTGTATTATGATAGATCTGCAAAGAGGTTTGGAGGATTGTAGACAGAAGATGAAGTAATTAATTATGGGATTACATTCACAAGGTGAAAAGTCCCTAAAGATAAGTATGCTGAGAGCTATTTTAGGGAAAGGATCTAGGGTTTCTGCACCTGAATAATTTTATGCAAATCTTCAATGGCAGTGCTTGTGTGTATTTTCCCTCTTACATAAATGCTCTCAGTTCTGGAGTCTCAAACTCTTTGCAGCCTCATGTACATCAGTAGACCAGCAGTCAATATACCTTAAGATCACAGGAGAAGATCTTCCAGGTGGGGAAGATCAGGGTAAATATTTGCTCAGGAAAAAGGAAGCCCATCTCTTCCCTGAGCTCTGCTTAAAGACCCCTTTAAGTCATTAAAGCAGTATACTTAAAAAAATCTAACCCAAGGTCACAGAGAGTACCAGACTGTGGCTTTCTGGAGTTGTTAAATAACCAGTTACCATATTTTAATGTCAATTTGGCACAGGTTGCTCCCGTTCTGTGTAATGCTTTCCACTCTTCAGTTGTGAGAAAAAGAGATTCAAAAATGTTTCTTTAGCGTTAGAGGTGTCCTCTCTTCCTGGCTGTTTTTTTGAAATATGCTGTTTGTACTTTCACATGATTAAATGCTTGGCTTAAGGTACCTGAAATATCCTGTAATCTGCACACACACAGAGATTGTAATCTCATGTAATACATACAGAAATGTTCTCATTATTGTTTCTACCTATTTTTAATGTCTTCCATTGTGTTACTAGAAAAGATCCAGATTTTTACTAGCAGTTGTGTGCTTAGTGTATTTATTTTTAAATGTATGGGTTTGTTTATTTATTTTGATTTTTAGATGAAAAAAAAAGATCTCTTTTAGTTTGATGATCTCCCTATTATATTCCATGTGTCTTTCCACTCTTTTTCACAGTAGGCAATACCTTTTAGCCACCAAATTAGAATAATTCAACATAGTCCTCTATTTTAAATGACATTAATAGTGACTGTGGTTTGTTTTAGATAATAAGCAGGTTGACAGGATGATTTTTAGAGAATTTTTTTGCCATTTGTAAAGCAAGCAGGTAAACAAATAAATAAAAAGGAAAAAAAGGAAAAAAAGATAAAGAGGATCGACTTCCTGTTTTCCTTTCAGTAATTTCTGGTGAGCTGAAATATTTTATGCTTTTTTGTGTATTTTGGTGAGGGCTTCTTCTTGTTTGGGAAATAGGTTTCTCCTGATTCTGAGGTGGAAGAAGTAAGATAAGAGGGGCAGTGTATCTTTCTTAAGTGAAAGAACAAAGAGTAGAAACTGAGCATTGCAATACTAGAAAGCAGCAAAAAAAAATTGCAGTTCTAATTACATCTTTTGAAGATTGGGGACATTAAAACATTTGCCTGTCTTGAGCACCACTTACATCAGATGTGTTTGGAGCACTGCTGCTGTTGAAAAGTTTTTCATGTTTGGGTGTTTGCAGCACATCCAGGTACTGCTGGGTAATGTGTCCCACACCATCAGGGAAACTCCGCCGTGGTGCGTCCCCAGTGGTCCTGTACCTGTGACCAAACCCAAGCAAAATGGTGCAGAAAATTACTATTGACTATGATCTTTATTTTCACACATTTTTAATGGAAGTTCCTGCCATCATCCAGGACACTTTTTTCACCTGAAAGAATAAGACCCCAGGAGTGGGCTGTGGATGTGTCATCTCCCTGCATCAAAACCTGCCAAGTTCCCTGAATCCCAGCCTGCCATGTTCCCTGCAGACCTTTGCTCCAAATGTACCTTCACTAAGTTCTGGCACTTTTACCACTCATATGGGTGAAACAATCCACTCTTAAATCTCATCAATGCAGCTTAGATAGCAAAAGGTGAATATTCAAATTGACAGCTGCAGTCTGGAATTTTAAGCTATGTTTTACAAACAAAATGAATGGGTACAAAACTACTCAAGCAGATGTTTTTCAACAATCCAAGTAGCCACTACTGTAAAATGAGAGCATGAATTCCTGCACACAAGTGGCTCAGGCATGTTTTGTACATCAGAGTGTCCTTTAAAAACAGTGTCTGCTCCGAACACAAAACTGAGCTGTGCAACCTCCTAACACTAATTGTAAATGGAGCTATTACAGAGCCAGGGAAGTCATTATGATGGCTCTTTGTCTAAGTCATCTGGCAGCCTGTAAAACGTGGTGTTTATGATGGTATTAGATGGCTCCAAGAGCTATATATCATGCCCGTCGCTCTGGAGAGGCACCTGCTGACTTTTCATATGCCAGCTTGTAAATAGAGGTATGCAGACAACTTGGCTACAAAATCTCCCTTTTATGTTTAATTAAACTGATTTGAACTTTGGTTTGTGACCCTGAAAAGAATAAGGATGTACGGAAGAAAAAGAAAACCTTCACTCAATGCATAATTGGTCCAAGGGCAGAAATTTTTGGGCAAATATTCTTGAAAAGGTCATTCTGTATTTATATGCAAACTGCCTTCTGTGCTTTGACCCCAAAAAGCCCTGCTGAACAGAAATACTCTTCCAAGTGTGCATCTAGTGAGAACAGGTGGTGCAGAAAGCCAAAGATATGCACTCCCTGGCATATCACCATTGGTGGCTGTTCCCAGCCCTCTGCACAACATTCTTGACTTTTTGGCTCTGAGGTAAATTAGTCCATGGGCCACAGCCTGGCTGCTCTGTATCCCCACCCCTTGCCTGTTACTCTCTGTCACAGGGAAAGGTTTGCTTTACCTTTGCTCTCTGCAAGTGTGCTGCTGGTCTTCTCCCTGCTCTTGCCCACTTGGCTTCTGGGGTCATGGCAGGATTCAGACCCAAGAGAACCAACACTTTCTATGCAGCAGACGGTTTTTAGGAAATGTCCTTGCTCCTGCATTTCATGCAGAGGTGCTTGAGGACACGTATAAATATCTGCAAGGAGTGTTTATAAAGCTCTGTCCCTGGTTTTCATGCTCACTCATCCTTAACCCCTTGAGAATTAAGAGATATACTTAATAAATGATTCATTATGAGATTATCTCTAGAGATTTTTTAAATCTTCTCAAAGCATAGACTATGTCAATCACATGCAAAGTCTCGAATGGAATTATTTCTCATAATCAACCACTCTTAAGTTTGTATCTCATTTTTACTGTGTCATTTTAAAAGGAGATCTGATTCTCTGTCTCTGTTTTGCAAATTGAAAGAAAGAAATAACGTATTTTTAAATCCATATTCAGGTCTCAGAGACATCAGCTGAACAGCCTCTGGAGTCTCAGGATTTCCAATAAACTTTCATCAACAGAAAATCAATCACTTCAGGGAAAGATATATGTATCCCAGTGGTTGCATGCAAACACAAGAGTGGTAATGTGTTAAATTAGATGCCTTATCAAGTAGCACAGTAAGAATGGTGCTAATCTACATAATCCATTGCAACAATAGATGTGACATAGCAAAGTGCACTGTTAACTTTAATAAATAATATTTTTGAATGTACAACATATTACTAGATCACCTTTGAGAAAAAGTAAGTAAAAAGAAAAAAAACCCAAACTTTTAAGTCTAATAATGGAAAAGACATCCAGTAATTATCAAGGTTCATAGAATCTGAATTGAAAGTTTTAATTGTGAATTTCTAATATGTATGTGGGGACCTTATTGCTGAAAAATTAATGAAAGGTAGACAGAAAGGATTTTCTAAAACAACATGAGGGACTAAGTATGCAGCCTGGAGTCTCTACAGAATGAAAACATTTTTCTTCTGCAAAACTCAGATATCCTTATGGTTTAATATATATTTCTGTTCAACCTAAAACCTTTATCATGTCTGAAAAGACTGCTACTGATTTGGCAGGATTTTGAACCAAATGTGTTGAAGACTTTAGTCCTATGTAAAACTTTATTTATTCTATGAATGTTTAGGGAGCACTGTTTACAGCTGGGTGCCACATACATCAAGACCTTCATTCACAAAAACATACAATGAAGACTCTTGTAATTTTTCTACCTTTATGTCTTCCTGGTGCCAGAACTCATAAAATGGTACTCTCTTTTTTTTTTTTTTCAGTAAGACAAAGGAGTTCATTTTCTCTTTGTGCCCACTCTCCCTGTAATAAAGCGATGCTGAAACATTCCTGTTGTCAAAGAATAAAATACAAAATCAAAGTGAGCATGTGAAAAGCCACCAAATCTGAAAAAAAAAAAGTTCAAAACATGTTTCCTTGGAAATGTATGTGTGCATGAAAGGTGTCTGAGTGACGATGCATGTGGGCCATTAATTTTCAGCGTAGTAATGGTGCTCTAGCTAGAATTATATCTCATTTTTAAGCCTTGGCACTTTAAATAATTAAATCACCAAATGAAGGAACTGAGGTGGGTGTGATTTTTACCAATACTTAAAAAAAATTATATCTTTTATATTGCATGAGTATGTCAGTGAGCAATGAGCTAAGCACAGCTCGGCCTTCTCTCAGTGCAGACTCAGCTCATACACGCAATGAGAGCAGCACTGAGCTCTGTGTCTTTTCAGCAGATGTGGCCTGGAGCCAAGATCCTGAGCAATGCAGGTGCCACTGGAGTATCTGATAATGATTTGGCCTCACGTATGCAAATTGCCAGAACCTAATATTGGCAAGAGGAGAGGAAAGGTCCCACCTGCGTTTTGTGTGCCACAAGTGCGGCTCGGTCTCGACTCAGAGTAGCAAGAGTAGCACCATTATAAAGCCTGCCAAGATCTTTGTAAAGTCTCCATGCTCTGCTGCAGGGGAGGGTGCAATGCACAGGCTGTTGGCGTTTGCCTTTGTACCAAACTCCTTCGGTTCTATTCCAGCAAAGGCAGAATGCAAAAGGGCGGGAGGTGAAAGAACGCAGCAAGGCCTTGGATCCCAAAGTCCTGCATCCAGATACGTGTTCTGAAGTCATGGAGTGACCAGCTTCCATTTCTAGACATGTAAGACCACTTCTAGGGGATACAGCCAGGAAATTTTAGGAGTTAGTTTCAGGGGATTTTAGGATTCCTTTGAAAGGGCAGTGTATAACTAACTGCAGGTGTTAGATGATTGGTGGAGCACGAAGCATTAATGAAAGGGAATGCTATTAAAAAAGCACTGTCTTGACAACTGTTGTTCATTACAGGTCAGACTGTGTGGGGAAGCCTCTAACTTATGGATCATATAGAGGTGATTCACAAGAGTGAAATGAGACAGGTCCTTACAAGTCCTCCTTCTCGTATGATAGAGAAGAGGCATCCCAGAGCCTGGTCCCTTTGTGACTTTCTCCAGAAGCACTGGCAGGGTATGGAGAAAGAGAAAGACTCATTTCAAAGAAAGTAATGTACTTCCCAGAGCCTGGTAAGCTCCACATCATTCTCCATAGAGACCATTCCCTCAGACATATATGTTAACTTGCTGTGTTCTGGTTATGTTATTATTATTATTAATCTTGAAACTCTGGTCTCATCTCTGGTAGATGATTATGTTTTGACCTGTGATTCACCTATTCACTTCTCATTTTCTGTGTGGTAAGGATGTTGAACAGTTGCCAAATATCATACCAGAGATATCTGAACGGTAGGGGTAGATTAAATAATCTCTGCAAACCATATTTCAATAAAGGCTTTTAAAGCACATTAGGATCTTTTGGGATGAAAAGCAATTGTAAACTGCAGTTATGACTGTCATTCAGCACTTAGGTGTTATTGGAACAGGATGAAGAATAAAGAAAAGCTATATAATGATTACTGACATGAATATGTGATGTGTTGACCTTTGCTAATTACCACAGTTTCTTTTTCAAGTGTGAAGGTACAGAAATAATATCTGACTCGAGATTTAGAAAATTTCATTTTCATCCTCTAGAGGTACTAGCTTGTTTTTCTTATTTACATTTATCATTAATAAGGACCCAGAAGCAGAGCAAGAGAGAAAGTAGTAGCCCACAAGATATTCTGGAGTTTTAAAGAGTGTTTTTCTCTCAATGACAATGAAAATCTCAGTTAGACTAGAAATGTTAATATATTTTATTTTGGAATGCTGAACAATTTCATTTTAATAATGCTGAAGCAGAGTATTATATTGAATCAAATTTCTGAAGAATATTATGTAAATAATATGAAAACTTATAAATTAAAGGTAATAAGAAAATTGATAAATTTAAAGAAATGATACTAAATGCTTCCAACTTTTCAAAACATAGGGTTTTGATATGACATAATCAAAGCAAAAGGTGAAACAAGATTCAATTTTATACTTTTCTCCCAAGGTGAGTATGAAAACTGGCACCATCTTATTTTAATTCAACATTTCTGATTGTGAAACAGCTTCTGGCCATGTATGAATTCTTAAGACAACAGGTACATCATAATAAGTCTTTGCTTGGTTCCCTCACTCCAAGTAACAGTGGATGACTGCCTGCAAAGCATTTCTGTTGTCAGGTCTTAATTGCAGCAGCAGAGACATCTCTCAATCAAATTCCTGCAGGCTACGTGCCAGGATCAGAAGCTGCTTGGCTTACATGCAGGTCTAAAGGGATGTAGCAATTAAGCTGTTTTCTTATCCTTAGGTCTTCACTTATACAGAGTTACTGCTACGCAAAGCTAGAGTATGAAATTACAGTTGGTGTGGTGGTGTACACAACTCTGCACTAAGGAAGAAAAAGGAAATGTTTGTGTGGCCTTGTCTGGTCATTTGTTTTTAAAACACAAGTACCACACAAAGTGCTATTAGTAGAATGAGAGTATGGAATAATGAGTAAGAGCGCAGATCTATTTTCCCGTCAGTAAATCCAGCCTTAAGCTGGGTACTCCAAACTACCTCCTTGTGTAGACGTTTTTATGAGCAATGAGAGAGGTAGCTTACTTAGAAATGTGCTTTCTAAGCTGTTTGGCTCTCAAAGGTATTTTGAAAGCTTAATGTCTTTGAAGATAGCTTGAAGTGCTTCATTCATATTTGTGGCATTAATAAACTTCTCACAAAGAGTGATTGTGGAATGGCATGTGTGCAAACCAATAATAACTACGCTGTGCAGCCCTCTCTTCAGGCCTGATTCCCTCACCTCAGGGTTGACACAGGGCCACTGGCAATGTTATCTTGTGGTTTAACATGACATCCCTCTGCCAGTCTCAAGACAGACTAGCACCAAGCTGCTGCCACCAGCAGCTGTGGACATTCAGCACCTCTGAAAATTAGCTGCAGTTTATCTTAAGTCTGGTATTCCAAGAAGTGGTGAGTCATAAATTAAACGCTGCAGTTGCAAACATAACTCTAGTTCTTGAATTTTTCGTAAGAATTACTAGAATTAAAGCTTTACAGAGGATAAAAATAAGTGAGAAAAGTCAAATGCCTTGCTGTACCACTTGAAAAGGAGAATCTACATGAATGATACTCTAATTGTTTCAAGTAACATCTTAAAAGTGATGTTAGTAATCTTGAAATAATAAAAAATATTAGTACATTATCTGTTAAAGCGAAGCCACACTGCAAGTTCAACAGTTAGTGTGGTACCACACTAAACAGCAAAATGAACAAATTTGTTGGTTAAAACAATGAACAGTTGGTTGATAAACCTGCTGGGGACTTGGCAAGAAAAGCTGAACATCAGTAGGAGTTAAATTGGGATGGAAATACCTGAAGAAAAAAAAAAAGAATGCAGAAAACTAAGAGCTGAAATACCTCGTTAACCATATCTCATTTTAGTTTCTTACCTGAGATCCTACATGCTTATCACATTTTACAGCAAAGATATGTGATTCTACTCAATAGCACAGTTTAAAAAAAGAGTGAACCATAGCCCCATTTCTAAATTTATATTGGTTCTTAATTTGGTGTCAGATATCACAAGTAGTATTGCTAGAATCATATCACATATCACAAACTATTCCATACAAGTTGTAAAACAACATGTCCATGTCTAGGAAACCCTCTTTCCTCTAATCAAGCTTGATAAATAGGAAGTCCTTAGGCTGCTGGAGTCAGTGAGATAATACCCAAATCAGTTCATGTCACGGTTTCATGTCTGAAAGATCTCTGACTCTTCTGCTAAAGACTTCATGGACAGAGCCACATTTGTGGTTTACTTTGGGCTGGTTTTGGGGTTAATCTACCCATTCTCCACACCTAGCAAACTTTCACATCATGGAGAAGTCTGAGAGTGGTCAAAGTGGATTTCTTTTGGATGAAACTAAACCAGGACACATGGTCCAGTAGTGCTTCAGATGCAATGGTCTTAGTGCATGGGGCCAGACCAGAAGTAATTTGAAGCTCTCTGAAGTGCAGCTCATACAGATACCAGTTCCTAAGCACCTGCTGTCCTTGTCTAAAAATCTTGTCTTGCTGGCCTGCATTACTTGGTAAAGCAGACACAGTTTGTCTGTCCATCTGCATTGCTGCCTGGACATGCCTATGGGCCAGGCTGCCTACAGCTCCTGTGCTCTGGCTGCAGCATCAAAACCCTTCTAAGACTTGTTTGCTTCTATGGGTTTTGCAGAGAATAAAATGAGTTTACAGCAGCCTTCCCCTGAGCAAGGCAAGCTGGGGTCCAAAAAGGGATAAACTTAAGACTGAGACTCTTTGATCTGGCTCCATGTGGTCCTGCACTGAGTTTTTAGGACCCACATGTCCACTGGAGCTGGAACTAGAGAGTAATAGTGATCACTGGTTGGCTGGTGCATATCCCAAAAGACGTAAAAAAACCATAATATGGTGTTAATCGTGTGTTTTTTACAGGATGCACAACAACATGGACTTTGGGGTGGGAGGACTTTTTGGAATGAATCATTTGGGTTAAAATAGGCCTTCCCAGAATTTTCCACTCAGTTTCTTCTTTTTCTGACTTCTTCTCAGAAAAAGAGTTTTCCATTACTCATGAAGTTTTGTTGTCTCAAAAAGGCTGGAACACTCTATTTACTTTTAATAAAAACTTTAATGTATTTTTCAAAGCTGACCAGTGCCAATAAATATCCATACAGTGTCTTAAAAAAAATCCATATGGTATTTCTATATCAGAATCAGCATGTGTAATCCACAGAAAGCATCCATCCAGTGGCTTAAAAATGCATCGAGTTCTCCATAAACAAACAAATAATATACAAATATTATAATTGGCTGTATGGTCCTACGGAGGGAAACACTGGTGATTCCTCCTCTCTGGGTTCTGTCTGATGGCAGAGGAAAGTACTTCTTGTGCCTGACACAAGGAAGAAGGAGCTTCACACTCCATACCCCGGTGTGAGGAATGTGCAAAGCCTCTGTAGGTACCTGGCCAGTGGAGACGATGATTGTGGCCACCGTGTGCCAACTCAGTGCATCTGCTGAACTGCCTTGAATATGCCCTGTTCATTTTGTGATTCCTGCTAGCAAAATTTCTCTAGACATTTTTCTTATATGCTGTTATTGCATCTTTCTGGAATCTACTGTCTCTACAAGCCATTGCTGACCAGTGTAGAAGTTGTGTGGGCTTGATAAGAAAAGTGCCATTTAAAAATTGGACTCTTTGTGTTCTCACAGCCCATACAGCAGCAGTGCATGTTTAAAACACAGTGGTTGTCTCTTCCCGGTGACTGTGAATTCTGAGGAATGTGAATTACTGATCTGTTTCGGGTATTTTGTTTCTTTTAGAAAATTAAGTCTTGGTTTCCTTGTTTTTTTATTTTGTAAGATGGGTGCATTAAGAGATTGCACTTCCTCCTTAGCAGCCCATTAATATAGATATTTTCATGTTTATTCTCATATCTCACTTGACTGTCAAAAAAAGTAGTATTTAGCAGTACACTTCATTTAGTGCAATGTATGAAACTAGTACTATCTTAGAATAAATACATTATGCCTCTCATGCATGATATAAAATTTAGAAAAGAATCAGACACTAGAAAGAAATGAAAGAAAGGAAAGGAAAGGAAAAAAAAAAGAAGAAAGAAAAGCCATGGACGCCTGGAAGCCAAATTGATGCAAAGGGTTGTAAACTTCATTGGAATAAAAAGGGGAAAAAATCAGTTTTCATAAATAATACTCCTTCTCCTTGCATGTTGATATTGTTTAGATGAGTGTTTTTATGACTACTTAACTGGATACTGGTGTCTTTCATTGCTTTGGAAAGGGAAGTTTGTACACACACTGAAGAAGAAGATAAAAAAATGCAGCAGCCTTATAGGAATATGAGGGCCTCTGCTAGTACTCTCTCAGCCCAAGGAAAATGTAAGCAAATGCATGAGAAAAAATGCCAAGTGTTTGCAGACTTTTTTTCTCCATTTCCCATATAATTAGAGAAGAGTGGGTTAGGAAAGATCTAAAAAGGTCGGACTGTGAAATTTGCAGGCAAAAACATTTGGTGGACCATTCAAAAGAGAACTAAAAATAAGGGAATAGATTAAAACCAAAACTACTCATGAATGATTTGGAAAAAATGAAATGTTCCTCACAGTTGTGAGTGGTGTATGTGCTTGGCAGTGGTCCCCCAGGACAGGGTGTACCAGAGCCCTGGCCACTGCAAATCAGTCTTACACCAGTGCTTGTCCCTTTCTTTTTCTTGCAGAGGGAGGTAGATCAGTAAAGGAAGAAGCACCCGTGTGGACAACCTATTTCATTGTGTTTAATTGATTTAGTTATTTCCAAGACAGTACAGTGCAGTACTTACTGATACATGACATGCAGAAATTCCTTTCACTTTCAGCCATCATAAAATTAAATATTCTTTTTTTACTTTTTGACATCGTAACAGAAAATGACATGATACTGATATTCTCCTGCAATCAGTTTATTCTACACTGAGTATGCACAAACAGGTAGAGCAAGCTGTAAATCCTCTTCAACCTAAAAAGATCTTTTTCAAATTTCTTATAAGGAATTCCTACTCATAACATTTTTTTCTCAGAGCACTGGTAACAAAACCATCACATGATACATATATGTTTGTTGTTGTTTTGTGTTGGAATTCCCAATAAGCAGGACTCTCAAAAGCAATCTGAGATGATCTCATTCAAATCTTACTGACATTGCATGTCTGCAAGGACATGACACTTTGGAAAAAATTCACCTCAGAATCACTTAAGCTGAATTTCCACATTACAGTAAATCTAATTTTAAGGAGTACTGTAGAGAAACAAAACACCACAGCCACATGATGTAAAGCCCTGAAGCTGTACAATGTCTCCCTGTCAGTCCAAGTTGTTAAAAAATACTAAAGGAGAACCTTTGTTTTAGCAGGATTTAGGTCAGAAAGGCATAATTTGTTTGTATATAGCTGGGATAAAGCTGAAATGCAGCTCAAGATGTAAGCCCCATGTTGTTGGGGCTGGTGTTGGTGGTTCTGTATGGCAGTAGGAACATGTCAGAGTCCTTGCATTTAGTCCTATGAGAATTTGGACTCGTAGCTGAGTGGGCATGTGCTGTAGGGGTCTGTAAGAGCAATGGAAAGCTTTACCCATCTGCAGCAAGAACAAAGACATCTTGCATCCAAAGCTGTGTATCAGCTTCACCTATTACTTCACCTATAAAAAAAAAGAAGCTCTTGGTAGCTTTATGGTAGCGTGATGTGGGTGAAGGAGTGGCTTTTTTCTGATTTTATTTTGGGTCAAAACAGAAGAATCACACTGTGAGTCCAGTCCTGTGTTACTGTAGATGCTCAGTGCATCTTTAGAATTTAATCTACTTTACTGACTACAAAAAGATCACCTAATGCAGTAGGCTCATGCCAACTATCAAACAATAATCTGAGTAGTCAGTGAGCTGGAGTATGATCTGCTCCGTTTGTCACATTTGTGGAGTTAGGGCACTTTCTTGCTTTCCCTCTGCCTAGATCCATTGTCATAAATTTGGATTGCATGTCAATTATTGCAATTTATGACTACCCATCTCTCCAATCTGAATATGTATGTGATTTTAATTTAAGACTTCCTTGCTGTGCAATATTTATTATCGGCTTTCTATTTTAGCCAGCATTGAGATAACTGCTATTTTACACTCTTCTAATGTCTTCTCTTTTCAAGGTCATCAGTTTTGCGACATCGCTGAAAATGAAGTAGGACGTATGGTTCAGTTTAATCAAATTTCATGCTCTGCTGCCTCCTTCTTATGGCCTCTGTGCTAATTGATCAAGTTTTCAATTAAAGTCCTCCATCTTTGTTTTAATTCTTTGTTAAGGTTTTTATTCCATTACATGGTTTCATGAGATCTAACTTGTTACAAGTGCAAACTGTCTCTGCTTTTCCAACTGTCTAGTTATAATAATTTAGCTATATAGTTCATCTCATTTCTCCTTTCTTATTATTAAACCCTCAGTGGATTAGCTTAATCTGTTGGATTTAGACTTAAAATCCAAAAATTTGATTCATTTATCAAGGCAAGATTAGTTTACCTCATGAATTGTCATGGATAAAAATCTCTCTGTATCTCAGCAGTTTCAGCCATCTTGCTTAGCCACAATTAAGCAAATTGCTGTTCCTAAAGAAATATTGAAACGACTCTCACTAATAAATGGGCCATGTCAGGCATGTGCAGAAAATTCTGGCTTGTAGAAAGGTTTTCCTAACAAGCAGTGATTCTGTTTTCATTCCTTTATTGGTTTTGTATGGATCAAGAAAATGTTAATATGGTAAATGTATATTGCTACGCGAGGTTGTTTACTCATTCTCTAGTTCATAACACTATGTTTCATCCCTTGAGTAATATTATATCAAGTCTTTTTTGAAATCCACTAACATGTTCATTTTTAAAAATCAAATAACCTTTTGATTCAAATGTTTTTTTAAAATGCCAAAGAAAATGTGCTGGCAGAATCCATATAACTGCAATTTTTTTTAAGGGAGGCTTTGTTCTATTAGGGACAGTTCATTTTAACTTGTGGACTTCTAACTTAAGTTCTGATGCTTTCAATTTTGATGAAAATATAGACCAGATAATTCTCTGAAAAAAACTGTGATAACTGTCAGCAGTCTTAAAAGGTTTATGGTTTACACTCTTTGTGGTATGAAAAAAATCTCACTTTATGATAATCTTCAAATAAAGTGTGAAAGCCTATAAAACATTTTACATGCTTCTCTTTAGGATGCAGAATCAGGTTTGCTTTCAACCTCAGCTATCTGAATGTTAAAACAGAGCTAATGTGTTGATAAGACTGACTGTAGCAGACCAATTCCAGAGTCACTGTCCTCATACATTTTTGTATGCTGTTTTAGTATAAAGTCCTGCAGTTCTTAACCACTTCCTCTCACATTGTGTTGGAGAGATGAGTTGTGGTTTAAGCCCAGCCAGAGAGTACCACACAACCACTCTCTCACTGCCCCACTCACAGGGTCAGGAGAGAACTGGAATAGTAAAAAGTGAAAAAACCCATGGGTTGGGATAAAGACAGCTTCATGGCAAAAACAAAAGCTGTGCATGAGCAAAGCAAAGCAAGGGATTCATTCACCACTTGCCAAGGGCAGGCAGGCGTGCGGCCATGCCCAGGAAAGATGGGCTCCATCTTGTGTAATGGTGACTTGCAAACAGACGCTCCAAACGTCCCCCTTCCTGTGTTCCCCCAGCTTTCCATGCTGATTGTGATGCCATACAGGGTGGAATATCCCTTGGGTCAGCTGGGATCAGCTGTCCTGGCTGTGTGCCTCTCGTGCAGCCCCAGCCCACTCACTGGTGGGGCGGTACAAGCAGCAGAAGAGACTTTCACTTTGTGCAAGCAGCAATAACATCTCTGCATTATCAGCACTGTTTTCAGCACAAATCCAAAACACAGCCCCATACTGTGGAGAAAATTAACCCTACCCCAGACAAAACCAGCATAGCATGCTGCAAAGTTCTGTGCTTTGGGAATCTTCTTGACCTTTCATGTTGACTATTCTGGCAGTCGTCAGGAGAAAACCTGAGCTGTCGGGAGGACTTGAGTCTTGGGAGTCAGGTAGAATGAGGTAAGATCCTGCTTCTGCTGCAGGGGGTACCAAAATTTCTGCTGCTTCCAACATAGCCAGTATTTCATTCTTTCACCCAAGACGAAATCATTCATAGATGTTGGTATCCTCTGTGGCATCAAATTCTGTTTGGGATCCATTGGGTTTCTTTGGGCAAGCCCACTGACCACAATAAACAACAGAAGTATCAATATCAGCAAAAATATTTCTGTTTGTGGGGGCCCTCTTCAGACCACTGAGGCATTTTTAAGGGGTGGTAAGATTCCTCTAGCCTGTAGCTGGTTTTCAACAGTAGTCAAGTACTGATTGCTTGAGAAAGTCACAATAACAGGGCAAGTATAGAATGATGCCTCCCTGGCACATTTTCCCTGCTTCCAGCAATCTGTAGTTTAACAAATTCCTTGGTTTTAAACATTGTTTTTGGATTTACCATCCTTGGTGGAATAATTTCCATGAATTGGCCTTGTTGCTCTTTGAACTGGTAAGAATAAACATTATTTAGAATTACCTTGGGCAAGAAATTTCTCAGTTTAATTGTGCTGCTTATAAAAATGCCTTCTTTTGTTTGTTTGTTTTCAGTCTGTCACCTGATAATGTCATTTTTTGCCCCTATTTCTTGTGCTGTGAAAAATCAAATAATTTCCTAATGATCTTCTCAATGTTATTGACATTTCTATTAATTTGTGTCACATCTATGCTTGGGTCCCTCTTTTCTCTGCAAAAGAGTCTTAACCTAGTTATTTCTACTTTGGACATTATTTTTGTCTATGTGATACCTTATCTGAATGTTTTCTCACTCTTGTACAGCTTTTCTGAGCAAAATCAGAACTGCAGGCAGTGTTGAGGTATGGGCACACCATGGGTTTATAAAAAGAAATAATTACATTTGCAGCCTGATTCTCTATTTGTTTCCTAGTATTTCCAAGCATCCCCAGTGTTTTTCTTGGGCCAACTGATGTTTTTATGGAATCAGCTGCTGTAACTGGGAGTTCTCATTCTGGACGCAGGGCAGATAGTTCAGAGCCTGTCCTTGCACATATCAGGTTAAATTGTGTCTCCTGGTGCATCACTGCATATTTACTGACACTGCATTTTAGCTTTCATATTATTCTCCACTATGGTTCCATATTTCTGTGTGCTTTTACAGCATCCTTGCCTTTCCACCCTTCTGAATAATTGAGCATTAACAAGTTTGTCCTCTCACTCTTCCCTCCTTTTCTTTTTTGAGCAATTTTGAAAATATTTATTAAAAGCCCTTTAAGAGGAAGCTTGTTGAAAGCTTCTTGAAAGTCGTTTCACTATGTGGTGAAAAGCCTTTGAAAAGGCTTTGTTTTCTCCATGCACAATTCCTACAAGTGGAATTACCTTAAATAGGCAAATGCTTTTGACTGAATATCTCCACCCTTCACTTCTCCTCCTCAGAACAACAGGTCAATAATGTCCCCCTTTTGCAAGTTATTTTAGGGTTTTGGGGAATAAAGATCATACACATGCTAGCCATTAGTATTTTCTAATCTAGCTATTTCAGTAATGACTTAGATGGTGAATGCTTGACGGGAGCCATAGGAAGAGCACAAGCTGTTCTTTAATTGCATCTGGCAGCCATAATAATTAATAATTGTAAAGCAAACATTGTCTACATTTGAAATATGCAACTACTCCAGTGAAAGAAGATTATAATGTCTCTTTGCTTTTAAAAATCCCTCAAAGCCATTATGTTCTTTAATAAGCATATTCTGAAGTGTATTTTCTTGTGCAAGTGGGCAATTCAAGAACTGCAGAGATGAATACACTGCATTATACATTTAAATCAAGATTAAAATAAATTCAAAGACAATTGAAATTATTATTAAACTTAATAAAGCAAATTCATGTATCCTTCCCATGGTTATTCAACACTGCTTAGCTTGCAAGAAGAAGAGTAAAACAGTCCATTCCCCATCCTAACAAATAAAGATGGCAGCAATAAACCTCTTTTATTGAATGTTTGATTATTTTAAGAAAACCTCCTTGTTTTTTAAAATGTATGTTCTGTTCTCTCTCGACATGGTGAGCCACAGCACATAATAAATTTTAAACCAATTTTGTCTGTGAATGCACACAATCGATTTAAATAGCATTTACTTGCCTTGGATTGTTTTAAGGGGGACAGTAGCTCAGCAAGTAGGAAACTTTGTGATCCTCCACTTGGTATCTGCTGAATGCTAGGTCAAACTGAGCTGAAACTGATCTGGTTTTCTCATCTCAGCCTGAGTAAAATAGAATGTTCAGCTATTTCAGAAGCAGATTTGGAACCAGTCTGACATGTGAGTCGTAATGTAGAGGGTGCTCCCCAGCACCCCTTAGGTACCAGACATAGTAGGGCCAGTGTGGGTCGTTTTCAGCCCTACCTTATTTCTTCACCCGGTCACATGTGAGCTGGAAAGTGCTCTATGAGACCCATCCACCCTAGGAATCATAAACAAAGCTCTTGAGTCTTCTTTGGCAACCACTAGCTTCAATATCACCTCTTCTGCAGACAGCTTGGACAAACTCCATTTCTTTCTTAGTTTCACCTTTAACTCTGCCATCACTCTGCATTCTGTGTAATCTAGATCATGTAGGGACTGTTCTCTGATCATGATAAATCCAACATGCACAGGTGGATTTACCTTTTGCTGGAAAACTATATTTATTCCTTCCCCTTTTCATTGTGCATGCTTCTCTTACCCCTGAGATTCCTACCTTCCTTGCAAAAGAATAACAGAGAGATAATGATTAACCTTTCAGTGTCCTTGTGATCTTTAAGGGTTTGATTGACCATGGCCAGAGTGCAGTGCCTGCAAGCCTCAGATGACACAGAATGCAGAGTTGTAACAGCAAGTACCATTCACACCAGTGACTTTGGATGTGGACAGGATATCCCATTGCATTTAAGGTTAATACTCTCATTTGACCTAATAAACACATTTGGCACCCTAGCTACCCTATGGTGTCTATTTATGGTGACTCTTTTAAGGCCAATTTGCCACTGGTAAACTAGCAGAAGAAACCATGATTCTTCTTAACAGCTGAAGAATACACTTGTAATCTCTATTTCAGAAGCTGCTGTGGGAAACAGCCTCGTAGATGTTTCTTCTTCTATCCAGCTGGCTTCTGCTAAGCTGATGGCTGCTGTATTAAAAGACAAAAATTGCTGTTCTTAAATTTAGGTTTTATTGAATTTAATCATTCTATTTTTAAAGCTGCACTTCAGTTAATGGTCCAAACAGATCAATATTTATAACTGGAGTTGTGCAAATGAAATACATTAATAAGTAAAATATATACACTTGTACTTTCACATAAAACTTAATTAATCTGATGTGATTTGTAGACTTTTTAATTGGAATTATCAGCTAAGGAAAATAAAGTCTTTTCCTCTCCCTGAAAACAAGGAGAAATTCTGGTTATTTCCAAAGAATAAATACCAGATTCTAATTTAGTAGTGGTTTTTCATAAGTTAATTAAGCTCAATTTCTTCAAGCAATGCCTTCAATTTAAAGAAGTGAAAGACCAGTACCTTGCCTTTAGGAATCAGTATCAGTAAAACTGGTCCTTCTGGTAAAGGTTGGCAAAGAGCCAGCTGAAGGTACACTAACTTCCTTCCAAAAGTGAGATCTTGTGCTGTACATGAGAAAATAAGCCTAACCACCCAAAAGATTGAATTAGCTGCAACTTGGTACTGGAGTTAGTTAGGTCAGCCCCGGTTCTGCATCCTTTGCATGGTGATCTTCCAAGATATATGAAAACTAATCTAGAACAAAATTGCCCTTGATATGTTTGTGTAGCCACCCTCTCCATTAAGATATGTCAAGGTCTTCCTTAGACATGATAAAAGTGTCAGTAGACTTTGCAGTCTAAAATAAATGCACATTTGCCATATGCATTTGTTTTTTCACATGTTTGTGGAGATTATTCTTACTCTTTTGGTTAGGTAGACAAGAGTAAATTTCTGTCACCTTTCTATTCCTTCTTTATTTTGACTCCTGGAACAAATTTGTCTAATCTGTGGGCTGCTTTATTTAGGCCAGGGATAGATGGATCCCAGTAGCACCCGTTGCTGTCCCAGACTGTCAGAGTTCTCTCTGTATTTTGGGAAAGAGAATTCAGGGACACACAGTGTCAGGTCATTAACCCTGTCTTTATACAGTCAAAAAATCTCCTATCAAGTGTAAAGTGTGCTAGGGATGAGGATCTGATCCCATAAATAGGATAAGAATAAAATATCTCTATTCTATATAACCAGAAAGACTACAGCTCATTTGCTTTTGCATCTAGGAAAACAAACATGTCCTGTTTTTTTCTCCACCTGAATTGTTAGATCAAGAATGTGATACTAGTAGCTGCCATGTTGTACCTGTCTTTCTATAGTAGGCGGTCAAAATGGATATTTTTCTAAATCACAAGTACAGGTGTCTTCATGAAGAGATTTAATTTCTTCCTAAGTGTTTCAGATGCTGTTTGGTCCATGTTAAGTTGGTTCCACACATAAACACAGACCCATCCCTGCCAAAAAAAAAAAAAAAAAAAATTAAAATTCATTTCCAACAATAGTTGTCAGCAAGAGAATCCTTCCCTTTTCACCTGCCCTCAAAATTTGTTATTAAAAATGGTTGAACTGCTAATGAAGATGAAACAAATCTCTGAGACCACTTCTGAGAGTACATTTGTCAAGTAGAATTTTAGGCAAGCTGTTTCATGAAGGAGTATGCAGGGACTTGCTGCTGTAACAAAAAGTCAAATGTATCCATGCTTGTCTCATGTCTGTAGACTATCATTTCCCCCTATGCTAAAAGAAATATGAACAGCACCCCTTCCCTCCTTGTTTTCCTTTAGCAGTAAAGCAATGGAATCTTATTAACTAATGAAGTTTCAGATTTCCCATGCAGGAAAAATCCGTTCTCAAATTCACTCCCAAATTCATTTCTGAAAAAGCCATGTCTGGGATGCTGGCAGAAGGCTGGACACTGCAAGGCTTTTTGCAGTTTTGAATGGTGCAGCTGGTGTTGTCAATTCAGTTTAGACAAATTTAAAATACTTGAGAATCCCTGGAGGAAGTTGTTTTGTGGTTCAGTTGGCTTGGCAGGGGTGGCAGTCCTGTCCAGGTTGCCAAATTCCTTTTGCTTACTCACAGGGAAAGAGATGCCCATGTGTGAAGTGTAGCACTTGATTTAAACTAAAAAAGGGTAGGTGGAGACTAGATATTCAGAAGAAATTCTTTACTGTGAGGGTGGTGAGGCACTGGCACAGGTTGTCCAGAGAAGTCCTGGATACCCTATCCCTGGGAATATTCAAGGCCAGGTTGGCTGGCATTTTGAGCAGCCTGCTTTAGTAAAACCTGTCCCTGCTCATTGCAAGGGAGTTGGAACCAGGTAATCTTTAAAGCTCCTTTCAACCCAAATCTTTCTATGATTTTTCCCATCAATGGCTAGATAAACAACAGTTACAGACCAAACCCTGCAAAGAACTTCTCCCATGCCAAGCTTTGCTTCTAGGACCATCAGCCCAATGCATCCTTCTCTCTGATTTGTCTTCATTTCTCAGTTGAACACAGAAACCAAAATGTCTGTTCTTGAATTTTGCAGTTTTCAAGATTTCATTTTCAGCTCTTATGTTCACTTCAGGAAAGCCTGACTCTACTGTCTCCACTTTTAATTCTTTCTTTGCATTGTATTTAAATCCAGAGAGAAACTGGTGGCACCTGTGGATTTCAGAGTGACTCTTAGATGGCAAATGGGACAGGGAGGAATGGCATCAGTGTGTTTGGTCCTTCATGACTGTAACTGCTTGTTCCTACAAATGAGGAACAGGTGCAAGAAATCAAGAGGCATGCAAGGGCCAAAGTTTCCCTGTTCAGTGCAGATTTCTGAGAGAAGTTTTCAGAGACCTGCAATGAACTGATCTGTGCCTGGCTGTCTGTCTTCCTAGATTCTTCAGCTACCCAGCAACATGGGAATCTGACCCTGTGGCAAAATTTAGCTTCAGAAATTGAGCTTTTGTAATTTTGCTTAAGTTTCCACCTTTTCTGTTTGCACAGTACCTGATCTTAATGCAACCCAGTGCTGTATTATCTTTCCCAGCCTACACTCTGACAGCTTTTAAAAGAGGTGTGAATTTTCTCTGTTATCTCTGTGGGATGTGTAGTGCCCTACACCTAAAATTCAGCTTACTTACTATTTTGCTCCTGCTCATTTCAGCTAATGGAGATAGCTAATAAGGTTCTTTTACTGTATGTTCCCAGAATATGTTACGTAGCCTGTGTTAGAGTCTCCATAATTGTCTGATGCAGGTACTGGAAGAGTGGGAGTGAAAGAGCAGGTTAGGAATTTCAGCTTATTTAATGAGCTGTTTTTACCTTTGCCTGACAAAGGAGGTAGAAGGAGAGCCTATATCACAACTCCTTCCTGAAGATCAAGCCACCTACCTTATTGTGGTTTGATTAGTCTGATCCAACGTTTCCATTTCTGGCTTCCAAAATTGATTTACCTATTTTTTTCGTGTGATTTTGCAGCCCAATGGTGACAGAAAATAGATTGTGCTCAAATCCCAAAGCTTACTCCATTTCAAAGTAAAATAAAGATAAGAGAAGGTGACTGTATAGAGACACTTTCTAAGAATGTTTTTTGAAGATGCCAAAAATGTCACTGTTGTACAGGATCATCTCACAGAATTTAAGTCCAAAGACTTGGAGACACCACCCACATTTCCCGTACTGTAAGAACCTGAAGATTTGTGCTGCCATATTAGACACTGGTCTTCACTTGGACTCCCTCAGGTGTGGTAATAAATAATACCATGAAGCAATAAAATAATTAAATCATGGTTACTGCTGCCCAGGAGTGCTGTGCATGTGTGTACGCTTATTGCTACAACCAAAACAAATCACAGCCAAATTTATGACTCTCTGAGCTAGTTATACTTGCTGTTAATACTGGGAAAAACTCAGGACCTCATAGACATTTTACAAGTGAAAGAAGACAGTTTTCTATTTTCATATATCTTTTTTCTTCCTAAAAAATACCCAACCCAAGATTCAATTGGGTTTTAACTGATATAGTTTCCAATGTCACCACATAAGTTGCAGTGGAGTTTTCTGAGACATGAAGATGTGTACTTTCTTTTTATTTCGAACAGTCTTCCCTTTTATGCAAGGAATTCTCAGACATCCAGACTGAGAAAAAGGGTTGGAGTATACTGTCTACACCTACCAGGAATTTGTTACTTCCAGTCAGTGTTAAGAGCTGAAAAATTAAGTCTTCAGAGCTCACCTGACTCAGCTCCAGCTGACTGGTAGCCTAAGTAAATAAAGTAATTTCACTTCAAGAGATCTTAGAAGATTTGATTTCATCACCAATGTAAGGATTTCTGAGGGCATGCAGAACTCGTATTCTTTTTACACCACCTCTGATCATATTTGCTTTCCAGGAGAATGAGATTTTGTATTTTACTGTATTACTTGTATCATGGTTTGGATGATTCAGAATACAGAGCATGCCTTTGATTTTGCCTTTTCTTGCTCAGAAATTCCCTTTGTAATCAGCTGCTTACTCTCATTGACTGAAATGGAAGGAAAACAGTCCTTGACGCAGGAAGGAGTAATGGGAAAGGTCAGGTGAACGAACAGATCTCTGGAGCAGAAGCTGGGTTTGAGGAACAGGATAAAAGCAAGATACAAAGCCAGGACAAGGTGAGCATCTCAAGTGGGATCTGGCATCAGCGTGTAGGCTGCTGCTGCCCTATTTCAATTTCCAGACAAGACACGGTTATTTGGGCAGAGGAAAGAAATCCCACCAAATCCTGCTGTTGATAGAGAGGCCTTTTGAGTCAAAGGTCTGAGAGATGGTTCTCTCATCTTAGAGGGAAGGACTCAAAACAGGAGCAATGTGCCTTCTTTTCCTTCCTATACTTCTTTCCAGATCCTAAAATGCAAGTGAACATTTTCTACCCAGGCTGAGCATCCTCAGGGTAAGGAACTGACTGACTCAACCATATATCAACTTGCAATGTGTGTTTCCCTGCAATACAAGTCAACAGGCATTTGTTTCCTGTGTCATAAAAGACCAAGGAAACATATCATTATTATTACTATTAGTTTTATTGTCTTGTATTTTAGGCTTGCACAGGGGGACTGTGAATTTGTTTGTTTTTTTTTTTTTTTGAAGAAGGAACTGGCAAAGAAGATTAAATGATCTAATAATTTGTAATAATGAGTACTGAATTTGTGGGTACTGCAGGGTGTTATATTATGGCTTTTGGGACCATGCATGAATTTTATAGGGGAATAAATAAATAATAATTTGTGACTTCAAAATGTAACAGTCTTCAGCAGGGAAGGACAGAGAAATGAAGGTTGACTCAGAAGGGAACTGCTGCTCCAATTTGCCATAATTTTAACAAGAAGAGATCTGTTGAGTGCTTACAGGAGAACAATGTGTAGTTAATACTTCAAGTTAAGTACTGGCTTGACTTTTTTCATCTTTATTCTTGGATCCAATTATGAGCAATCTACAGAAATAATGAGAAATTATTGCAAGTTTTCCAAATTTCAGACCTTTTTTAAAAGCAATATGAAGGAGCCCTGCATTTTAATACCTTTATATCTTTCTTCACTTTTCAAATCTGCATGAACTTCCCTATACAATTCACCTCTGAACTTACACAGTAAAATCTGATTTATTGCTACAAATTATGGCCCGTTGGATATTGATTTACTCACACCAAATGATAATATATGCTAAGAGCAGTCCCATAGGGCATACTTGTACAGTAAAATGCAACTTAGATTTTTCAAAGTCTGGACTTACAGCAATAAAATGGGTTAATTTGAAAGGCTTTATAGAATTTAAGAATTATTAATATCCCCTATTTTGAGGAGAACGAGGTTGAGTTATTCATAATGAAAATATTGTTGTAACTTTTGTTGGATGTGAGAGCTTGCTATTTACTTTGGATATTAAAAAAGATTACAAGTATTCTACCTCTCTTTCTGAGAAGCATAATTCACAAGAATAGTCAGTGATACTGCTCACAAAGGGGAGCTGAATCCTCTTCTGGCCTTTAATAATGATAGGTCATACTGTGCCCCTGGCTGAAAAACAGATCTTCTCACTTCAGGGGGTACTGCTGACCACTGGTGTGAAATTCAGCTTCCAGCTGGCATAGTTAGCTGGGTAAGAAGTGAGTGCAATTATAAAATTCTTCTAAGGGATTTTTTTGTGGTCTTTTCTAGGCATAGAAGGCCCAACCTGTTCTGCAGGGAATTTCTGGAGTTCCAGGATGAGTGCCAGTCTAGATTGTTTGGTCCCAAAGTTGCTCCTAAAACAGGCAGAAAATCATAGCTTAATCTATGAAAATTATATTGTTATGTTTCTAGTTCACACTAACAAGACATTTGTCCTTCAGTGAAGTTAATAACACAGGTTGAGTAGCAAATCAGTACTCAGCTACAGCAAGTATTCTTCTCAGGAAAGAACCAAATAATATTCAGGTGTGGTAGAGAAAACATTGCGCTGATGTGGGAACATCACTTCCCAGTGTTGCAGCCACACTTGATCACCTGTGCTGCAGCCAAGGGACTTCTTGGGAGTTGTATCCTGATTACCCAGGGAGTGTTTTGCAGGATGATGGCTGGCACTGCCCCACCCCTCAACCACATCCTGCCTTTCAGGGTAAAAACTTACAATCATAGAATGGTTTGGGTTGGAAGGGATCGTCCCGTTTCAAGCCCTCCTGCCATGGTCAGGGACACCTCCCACTAGAGCAGGTTGCTCCAAGCCCTGTCCAGCCTGGCCTTGAACACTTCCAAGTACCTTTAGCAGTGTGGATGCAGCTTTTATACTTCCCCTGATGCTAGATTTCAAGTGTGTGGAAGGTGTGTTAGCAAAAGTTCTCATTAGCACCATGGAAAACCCCTCTAGTTTGGAGAAAAACTATTAACAATTGAGCAGATACAAGGAGTGTCTGCCACTGGTGGCTTTGTGTCATTTATGTTTAGTTGCTTAACTGGTGCCTCATTGCAGCGTTTACCTGTATTCTCAAGAGTACATTGGTGTTTTGTGGTTAAAGATTAGTTCACTGCATGCTTGCACTGGCACATGTCCTTCCCTCTTGAGAATTCCTTGTGGGATGTTAATTTTCCACTTCTAAAATGTTATGTCACATTTGAGGAGAGAAGTATTATACAGGAACTGGTGGATACAGCCTCCAGGTGATGCATTTATCATTTTAAAGTGTAGAGAGCAAGGGCAATATTTGTTGAAAGTGCCAGATACAAGCCATTGAACAAGAAAATAGCAGTGGCACTTCCAGGGGGGTAGACACACCAGAAACAAAAAGATTTTGTGGCATCTCATAGAAAGAACTGAGGGTCCTGGCCATTAGCTAATGCAAGAGTCCATGGCTCTTTCCAGGTGTCCAAAGCACAAGGGAGTCAGTGGAAATGGATATCACAAAGCACGAGACAAATGGCCAAACTCAGCTCTTCTCTATACTCTGACTCAGAATAATTTCATTCACACCAGGGGAAATATTCCTGTCAGTATTATTAGTAGCAATATTTGACTCAAACTTTGGAAAGCAATGTTAGTCTTTGACAGAGTAAACATTCAGTTTTCTGTTTACCTTCTCCATGTTAATGTTTTAAAGTTTATACTGTAGTAAATAATACAATAGTACATTTTTATTAGATTGAGGAGACACTTTTACATTCAGTTATTAGCTATTTAGACATTGGTAAATGGGTTTTTCTCAGAGATGCTGATCTTTGGATATCCTTTTTATTTCCAAATGCACATTTCAAACCACATACCATTTCCCTTCTTTAAATCTTGCTTTTTCAGCCTTTTTCACTCCCTCGTTTTTGTTTTTTCTTGCTCTTTCTTTTTTTTTTTTTTTTAAACTTAACAGAAGATTTTCTTTGTATCTGCAGTTTTTCAGTGTGTTTGTTTTTGCTGGGCATGGTATGCATGGATATTTTATTAATGTTCAGAAGCAGCATTATTTATGATTCCTTCTGATTCTTTCTCCCTTCCCTCAGAACACAGATCTGAATTAGTGGAAAGTAATATATAGGTAATTTTTTTGGTGGTTTATGTGATCAGTAGAGAGCTAGCACAGAGTCTTCCAGAAACTCTTGGCAGGACCCTGAGATGTTCATCACAGATGAGTGGCTGATTGCAGAGCTGAATAAATCTGTGATTACATTACAATATAAGGGCCAGTTTCTGCAACCCCTTATTCATGCAGGCAATCCTAATGGAGGCAAAGTTAAGAAGGAGAAAGCTGAAATCATCAAATTCCTTTCAAGCAGAAAAAACATCCTGTGGAGTGAAGGGGTTAATACCTTGAAGACTGCCTTTCCCCCACATTTCCTGTCAGCTGTATGCAACGTGAAATGAAGAGAATAAATTTAATAGTTGCTAATGGCTTAAGCAAAAGCAACCTTTGTAAAACAGGCCCCAAAAATACTGAAGGTATTGCTGACTCATTCTGCAATTCAGAGGATGTTTCTTCCAGTAATCTATTTAACTTTGAAAGACAAGTGAAAAGTTCCTTAACCAGGAGTTGCTGCTACAGATGGATATCTTAAAGCATACCGAGCTGAAGCATTTATTTGAAAAAAAAAAGGTATTCTGACGTTATATTTTTGATACCACAGAAAGTATAACTGCAATTAACCCATTTCTATCATTACCACTAGCCCAGCTTAAAACTACAGAGATGTGACATGATGAGTTCAAAAGGTGGAGGAATACATGATTGAAATGTAGGCACAAGGAAATATAGTGGATTGGGTAACATGTCTCCAACACTGCTTATTTCATTATTGAGAAAAGCATTTAAAAATCCACATTTAAAGTTGAACTGTGTTTTTAATAAAGCCTGTCCCTATGCAAAGCATTTAAGCTTATGGTTATCTTGAAAGCTCTGGTCAAGTTGCACCGACATGAATAGAAAAGGTGTATCCAAGCCCATCAGAATGAAAGCAAATATGGGCTGATGCAAAGCCCACTGATACCTGAAGGGATGTATTTAGAGCATTTGCCAAAATGGGATCATTCATTTGTTCATTCCACAGCTCTCTAATGTATTCTTAAACAAGGGCAGGGCAGTATTCAGGTGAAATAAAAAATACAGGGCATGTAGTCTATGCCCTACCTGACCTTAGATTTCTTTCAGGGATTGGAAAAAGTTTTTGAAGCCTCTTCCATCAGGAGAAGTATCTGTCATTTCCCTCCAATTTCTTGGTCCTATATTATGGACAGTCTTGTTTCTCTCCAGGTTCTCTGTATTTCTGGAGATTGTCTCCAGGCAGCCCTAACTGCTACCACCAACCAGCCCCACATGTGGGTTTAAGGGAGAAATTTCAAGATCATCTTTGGGGCCCATGACAGGTACTGAATAATCAGGAGATGGAAGGAGGATGTAGGAAGAGCAAGTTAGTTTAAAATTTCTACCTTTTTTTAATGGATATAGTGTGCATATACAAGTATAGAAAGGTTCAATTTCATCTGTTAATGATATTTTTTCACTTATCCAGCTCATAGCAGAGTTACCCTGAGTGCACTGAAGAGTATGGCTCTCAGTATTTCCAGTGCCCTTTCATTTGAGAAACGGGTGAGAAACAATTCCCACTGGACATTGGTCCAAGGGTTCAAGAGGAATGTGTGTATTCAGGGATTTGTACAATATATGTACCTAAGCCTGCAGTATTGGTCCTGCAAACCCTTATTGAAAACAATATAAAGCTTCCAGTCTGCTTTTTGAAGAGGCTTTAAAGTAGTCTTTTGAACATGTACATACTGAAGCAACAGAACAACAGGAAATTCAGGGGTTCAGGGCTATGGTGCAGATAAAGCGTTTTTTGGACCGGAGTATAAGGAGTTAAACAGCAGTGGCACACTTAAAGTAGTTTCACGCTGGAATGTTGCAAATCCTGTTGCTTGTCTCAAGGTCCTGCACACAGAGAAGTTATGAGATGCAGTCTGGTCCAAAGCTATGCAAGTTAGCTATGGTCTGGCAGCCTCAGGACTGTGTTTACACACTACTGCGCATTTCTGTTCAAGTAAGTTCTCCTGAAGTTTTAGGCATTCCTGCAAAGCTACAGCAAAAGTGATGGTATATTTTCCATAGGCTTCATGGCTCTATGGGACAACCAGCTATGCAGCCTGTCTAGTGTGAAGGGAATTCTGTCATGAATTGGAAGAATTGGGAAATTCTGTCATGAAAGGAAGAATGGGAAAATGTCACAGGAATAGCCTTTGGGCTGGTGTAATTTTCTGTCACTGGCCCGTAACTGGGGGCTGTTCAAGCAAAGACGACTCAGTGCTGTGCTTGATAAAATGTAGCAATCTTGACCAAGGAAATTCACTAAAATATTAATGAAAATGGAAAACTGTGAAATCAAGGCATTTGCAGATAGGGAGGCTTAGTTTTCCTTCCCACAATTTACCATCCATCATTGCTGAGGCCCAAATGACCATACATGTATAAATTACTATTATCACAGCACCTGGCTTTATATTTCCTGTGAAATGGTAGGAGCAAAATTAATACAGAAACAGCAGCCAGGTGAAAGCCACTGTAACAACAGACATTCTTTGTGGTGTGCTGCATCCTAAACTGATTTTTGCTAAATGTTTTCACTTGTGTATCATTTGTGTATCACTGAGAGGCATTCATGTCTAGTGTATGATTTTGTCAACTCCTGCAGCCTGGAGCACCACAAGGCACTCTGAACTCTGCCAGCAACAGCAGATGTATTCTCCGTGTAGGGGCATTGCACAAGAGCCCTTCCATCTCCCAAAAGACACCTACCCTCAAAGCCTTCAGGGCTTCTGGAGTTCCTGATATTTCTTCTTGAATTTATCTTTGTGGGGGGAAAAAAGGATGCACAGTTGAACACTTCACAGGAAAGGGAGAGTTGTGTGTGGAAAATATGCTTCTAAATGTTTGGAAGGATAAAAATTACCTCCTTTTTTGTGAGCTCCATGCAACAAATTCAGTCCAGGAATTAGTTATCCAAATTACCTCTTTTATCTAATGCAAAAAACGTTGTCACACTCTTAACTAATGTTTCATTTTTGTTTGTAAATGCAATATTGGATACTTAATTAGGCCAATAATTATCCACACATTAGTGTGAACTTTTTGAAGTATAATGCTAACTTGTTAAATGTGTAATTATTACTGCTGATAATTAGTAACCTTTTTTTTTTTATGTGCATCACTGGTCCTGCAGAAAAGATAATGTTTGCAGTACTGAATGGTGAAATTCAAGGGAATTTACATCTCAGAAAACCTTGGCCTTCCTCAGCTAGAATTTTCCATGTCTTGGATACTCAGTTATATTCTATATTTCTAAGAAGCTGCAATTTTGAATTTCCTGCTATTTCAATAACTTTCTGTTGTTATTGAAACAGGAAAATTGCATCCTTTGTGTCATTATTATGAAAACATTTAACTTTCCCTTGATGCAACTAGTTATGTGTGAAATCCTTGCTTTTCTTTTCTTTGGAAGTTCAAATAGGAGGCATTTGATTCCACAGCTGAAATTCTCTGTGAGGAGGTTTATTGTTTTAAGATCCAAGTTTGATGCACATTTTCCATTTCACTCACTCCAGAAATCTGAGTGACACAATACTAAAGAAAACTTGAAGATTAAATGTGAATTTCTGCTGAACACTTTAGAAGTACTTCCCTAGCCTGACCTATTCATTTTATTAACGTAGAAGACTGTGTTACACATAAATTTTTATGTGTGGGTATCCATATATATATAGGAAGGGACCCATCTACATATGCTCCCTATATATACAATTTATATGCCCATTAAGTACAGAACCATATGTTTTAGAATATTGTGGCTTCACTGTTGTTCAGTCAGTAGTTGAACATTTTAGAAGCTGAGGTACATCATGTAATCATAACCATGGTCCTTCGCCTACGTCAGTCTTTAACAGGGTGATCATGCACTACTTCTCAAATAATGCATCCACGTGCAGCTCTGTATTTTGAAAGCTGCAGTATTTTAAACCTAGAAACTTCTCCAGACTCTCCCCCAGGAGCTTATCTTACATGATTTGAAGTCAGTGAAAGCATTCTTACTGACAGCATGCAGAACTCAACTCCTTAAGCCAGTTCATCCTCTGTGCAAAGGAAACTTTAATGTGGTACTTCAAACCCTGAATTGCCAGACTTTCCCTTCATTGTTTCACAGGTATAGTAGTACTTACATGAGTTTTATTTTGAACCATTTATTCCTTTTTTAAGAATTATTATTTATTCCTTTTATAAGAATTATTTATGAAAAACATTTACTGGTACTGCTGGTCAGTTCCTTTCTGATGATACAGAAGACTCCTATATTTACTCATCCTCACCCATATTAAGGGGTTATAGTAAAAAAATTAGAGGAATCTAAGGTTTTTGATTATTTTTTTGACATAGATTTTCTAAGGAAAATTTTGATTTTAATTTTTAAAAAAGCACAGCTACAAAATTTTTCTAAATAAAAATATTTTTATTGGATCGATTTACCTTAGTCCTTAGTAGAAGTTGTAATTGAACCCTTTTATATACACAATTCTCTTTTCTGGGATTATCTTCACAGATGTAATCTTGCCCATTGTATTTTCATATTGTCTTCCATTTGACCCCAAGAGAACCTTTTGTGGGCAAAACCTGAGTATCCAGCTAGAGAGGCCCCAATGTTTGAAGCTACCTTGATTCGAGAAATGTTACAGACCCTTAGAAAAACACCAATTATACTTTTTGGATAAAGCGTCAAATTTGGATTGCTTATTTGAATGAAATGTAAAGGACCTTAGAGGTGGCATCTAGATACACTTGTTCCCAAGCAAATTACAAAGCAGATGAAAGGAAATAAAACTAAGAGAATGATCAAGAAGAGCAATGAAGAGCTAAATCGTTCCCTGTTGTATAAGAGTGGCAATAAATTTTGTCGCTTTGATTTGCAGCTTTGTAAATTGGGAATATCATGATGTTTCTGATGTTTACACAGCACTTAACTGATAATTAAAATTGTCTACATGCTAAGTATTTCAGCCATACGTAGTATTTTAATGGCAATACCCAGACATGCATATCAAAGCAGTGTAAGACCATAATTTTTTCATACTTCATCTGGGCAAAGAAAGGATGTTTTCTTCAGTTTTCCATAACCTATTCTCTTTCCTCTGTTTTGAATGTATGAACTTGGAAGAGCTGTACCTGGAGCCATAACGGAATACTAAAGACTGTATGTAACCATTGGGCTGTATTTCTGGCTTTTTTTTTTNTTTTTTTGGCTTTTTTTTTTTTTTTTTTTATAAGGGTGATACATAAGCAAAGAGGTAGTAAAACTTCTTTTTAACTCTTTCAGCCTTGCCTGTTCTTTGGCTGGCTTGCTCCTCTGGATGGCATTGTGCTTTAGGAGATTACTGCCTCTGCAAACTTGGCTGGAAGCACAGCACTCTATCACCACGCTGAACTCAAGTTAATATATGCTGCCTCTTAGTAAACCTTGCTAATTTGAGTTCAGCACTGTGCTAACTTTAATTAAATGGCCTCTAATTCAGAGCTAGTTCATACCTTGGCTCCTATCCCCATTCATGGGAAGAGTCAAATTTGTCTGCCCATGGTGATATGACAAATCCCCACAGTTATTACAGAATTCTTTACTGAGTTGGTTCAACTTGGCACTGTGACTATAGTGGCCTGGCTTACTAGGATCAGTGTGAATGTTTCTTTTCCATCAGATGTTTAGGAAGTCAGGGAAATGTGCATTAAAATAGCTCATCCTTTATTCAGAAACATAAGGGAAAATATTGGATCTGTTCCACTTTTTACCTCCAGAAGTTACCAAACAGCAAGACAAACTTTCTGATTAAATAATATAAACATAGGAGAAGAACAGCCAACAGTGTCATAAAGTTAATAAGAATATATTTTTATTTGGACTGGAAATAAGGTAATTTTCCTTTTTTTTTTTTCCTTTCAATTATCATTTCTGTTTTGAAATAATGATGAGAACAATCGACATCTGCCAAAAGAAAATGATATGCCAGTTTACCATAAACATCTTGTCAATCCTAGGCAAGTGTAAAAATGCTAAATGTAACATTAATTGATCATTTTAACATACCAGAAATGCTAAATTGCTCCATACAATAAAAATTCTCATTTTTGCCATGTTTAGAGTATCCTTTTCTAGAGCAACTAATTTACCACTGTTCAATGACCATGCAATGGAAATTAATTTAATATTCTTTCTCCATCATTGCAAATTATTTTAATTACTTCTGCAAAAGGTAATTGGCACAATCATCAGAGGTTAGCAGATCATTTGGGAATGTTTATTTTGCCAATTTATCTGTTCTTGAAATATCAATATGAAATTAATTTATTTTTTGTTACAAATATGTATAAATGAGTTGTAGTTTATGTGAGTTTTCTAGGAGAACCAGGGACCTCAGGGTTCATGAGTTAATACATTTGTTCTGGCTACTAGATCTTAACTGAATGTTAATGCAACATTTCAAATACTACAATCTGAGGGCTTTTGTAAAAACAACATTTTTGTATTGTGCCACGGGACTGTAGTTATAAAATGAGAAAACATAATGTGCTCAAAATATTGAAGTCCTTGGACTCCTACTGAGCATTTGATATCGAAATATACTTAGTTATAGACTTTGAAATTGATGCCTCTTTTCATTCTGGGTTGAATTTGCACCTTTGCTACAATAATTTCACTTTGCATCTCTGCACATAATTATTGTGAGACTGATTCAACAGGGGAACCATAAAGACAGACAGAGTTCTGCCTGAACATCAGACAGTATTATTTTAATGAAACTTGAAAGTTTGAAGGACTAAAACAATAAACACTGCAAAATGCCCAAACCAGGACTTCAGGCAGTCATTTTTTTGGTTCTTTGTTACCCTTGAAGTATTTGGAGCTGTATTTCTATAAAGTGAGGTATAAGTATAAAAGACAGTGAACTTTTGGCCTCTGTGATCACTCTTGCAGCAGAGTAAGGAATCCTGTGTTCAGTGTCCATCACCTGTAACCTGCAAGCACTTAACTGCTGATATGGACACCTGAATAAGGAAATGAAGCAAGGATGTAAGAAAGACTTATATCTTCCTAATCCTAAACTCAGTATCAATTTCTCCTTATGTATTCGCTCTGCTGAGGACTCTTAATTAACTCCCCAGGCAAATGGACTCAGGAAGGTGACTGGCTCTTTTCATTCTGCGCTGAATCATCACTGTCACAAGCAGCTACAATCTTTTGCTCTGTGAATGTGAGTATATTTTTATTGTTCATGTCAGTGCTGAAGTGCCCTCAAAACATTATTATATTGCATTGGGATAATGAGCATCTCAAGGAGACATTCACAAGCTGAGCAGATCCTTAGCCCCTTGGAAAGTGTTGCAATACGAGCACTTTGAGAACATGCCATTTTAGCAACACTCTGAAATTTGGGAGGGTGGTGGTGGTCTCCCAGAAGGCATTTCATTTTAGTGGCTTTCTCAGAGAGGAGTTTGCATAGACTGTGCCCAGAGGACAGTCAGACCCCAGGCATAGTCCAGGTGAGAGATTCGTTGTCATCAGGCAAGTTCTTTCAATCAAGTTTAGAGCAGTGCATTTGTCATTCATGAAATTTTGGCCCCTTTGAAGCCAATAGGTGTCCTGCTGTCATCTTGCAGTGTGAAAGGTGTTTAAGCTCTGTATCTGCAATAAGCTAAGTGGTTAAATCAAAAGGAAACATGTCAAATAACTATTCCACGGAAATTGGTGGTCATATGGGATTAGTCTGGGGTTTTTTTGGGAGGGAGGTTTTTCAAGATGCTTAGGAAGTTACCCCTATTTCAACTGAATCTAGCTAATGAAATTTCTTCTTTGTATAACAGCAGATCTCTCCCAATGTCCTTATAATGGTTCTTTTAATACAAGAACAAGGAAAGTGTACACAGAAGTCCAGGTCCAGCTACTTGGGCACTGTCAATCCATTGACATCAAGATCTGCTGAAAAATCAAACCATGCACAGAGAGGTCCTCAAACTTGATGTATAATTAACTTTAAAAATTTTAAAGAAGTCTGCCAGTTCAAATCCTTATGCTGCAAACTGACATCAGTAAACTGACATGCCAGCACTGATGTTGCCAGACTTTCAGCAGTCATCAACCTGATTATCTCATGCATTGGCCTCCTGATGCCAGAGACATAAAATGAAATTCCAGACAGTGAAGTTTTTCAGTGTAGTGAAACCAGAGCCTTTCCAATTCTCATCAGATCACTTTCTTAGCACACATCACCTTCTAAAATTTGACTTTGATTTTAAGACTTGGCTCACTAAGGGGGCAGAGTGGCCAATGTGATGATGATGGATTTTTATACGAAGTCAGTATCACTTAAGGCTATTGTTAACTCTCTCTCTCCCATCACTTTAGACATTCAGTTTTCCTACAAATATTTCTCTGCGATATAGCTTCTTTAGATATTAACAGTCCCGGTGGTGTCTCACAAAACATGTTTCCAATTTCTTTTTCCTTAGCTTCAGAAGTGTTGTCATCTACTTGCTATGGAAAAACTAGGGGCTGCATTCGTTTCAGGTACATCCCAGCAACAACAGCTGTGACGTGTTGTGAAGGAGAGATTGGGATGTTCCATTCACTGCTGGCCTTCATTTGGCCCTCTCACTCATAAGGAGCTTTTGATACAGTTGTTTTCAAATCGCAGGCCTCTTCTTTTCCTTCTTTCCCCACTGCAATTTCTGTACAGTTGCTATTGATTTGCTTCCCTCCAATACTTTTCCCTCTGCACGAATGTAGGGGTTTATATTCCTGTTGTATTTTCCCTGACTTTGCATTGCTGTCTTCACTGCCCTTCACTCTGTTGAACCCATTTACATCTCTGTAAGGAAAGAGAGAGAAATAACACCCTTCAGTGCCCCATTTGCTCATCTCATTGCACAGGTGTAAAAGACAAGATATGAGATTGTCAGGAATTAGGTCTGGCTCAAGCTACTCAGGCATTGAGTTATGCTTGCAATTTGAGGTTTAGAAAACATGGAAACCGTCAATTTTCATTTTATGCAGTTGTGCAATGGTATGGAATAGCATAAAATCTTACTTTGATCCACAGTCACTACTTATTTCTGTGCTGTAGCAAACTCGAAATTAAATACTCAGTACTCTGTACTAAGCAAACGTGAAATTAAATGCAAGTTTGTGAGCCCTGAATTGGGCAGTATATTGTCTTTGAGATACCAGGTTTTGCTGCAAACAATCCCTCCTACTCTGTAAAGCAATTCAGTCTTCTGTAGGTTCCCAGGCACAGGTTAGTACTGTTGGTATGAAAAAGTTTTCACCTCTGCTGGCCATTCTTCCCTCATTACAAGGGCATTCATTTGCTCCCCGACCAATTTCTGAGCTGTGCAAATAACAACTTGATAGGAAAGTGGGAGCCTCTTCACTGTGATGGTTTAGAAACTGGGGTCACCCAGCAACTGCTTTGAGAGCACCTGAGGTTTGTGTGGACATGGAGGATTGGAACATGAGAGAGAAGAAAATGGACAGCTGAGAAAGGCAATCACCACAACTCTTTGCTGGTAAACCATCTTGCCTGTGCTATCAGATCCTCACGTGTGTATATTTTAAGATCATTCACTATTTTGAATTAAGTTATTCTGTCCATTTGTCCAAGCTTCTATCCACAAATCCAGTGCATCTCAGAGTCTTGGTTTGATACTGGTTTATTAGTAAAGTTATTACACTGAATCACTTAAAAAGTTGAGAACTTTGCTCTCAGACTAAGCTTGTACAGAATGACATGCAAGGTTTTGTCCTGGTTTGAAATTTATCTTCATTCTGTCTTTGGGGACACACTCAGAACTGAGTCCTCTGGAGCTCATGACATCACACAATGGTTGTGGTTGGAAGGGGCCCCTGGAGCTCCCCTGTTTCAACCTCCCTGCTCAAGAAGAGCCATGCAGAGGCTGCTGCCCAGGATTGTGTTTCCCTTCCAAGGAGGGAGACTCCACCACTCCTCTGGATGACCTGTGCCAGTGCTCAGTCACCCTTACAGGAAAAAAAGTATTCCCTGATGTTCAGAAAGAACCCCATGTGTCTCCATTTGTGCCCATCACCTCTTGTCCTGTCTCTGGGCACCACAGAGAAGATCCTGTCTCTGTCCTTGCTGCAGCCTCCCTTCAGGTATTTGTAGACATTGATGAGGTTCCCCTGAACCTTCTTTTTTCAGGGCTAGACAGTCCCAATTCTCTCAACCTTTCCTCATAGCAGAGGTGCTCCAGTCCCTTAATCCTTTTTATGTCACTTCGCTGGACTATCTCCAGCAGCTCCTAATTTGCAGTCACCTATACATTTTTAGAGTAAAATTTAGCCCTGTGGCTTTTTTGTTTATTTATTTGTTTTAATAATTCTGGCTATTTCAGGAACACTTTAAGTGGAAAAGTAATGAGAAAATAAGAATATCTAATTTATCTTCAATTTCTTTTTTCCTGCTAGATCTGCTTAAGAGGCTGTGGTCTTGTTCTAAGTCACTTAAGAAATGAACAAAGGAACAACTTATATGGGAGATTAATGAGTGTAAGGGACTTTGGTAATATGGCGGTAAGTACAGTAGAAATGTTATAAATACCTAAAAAATCAGTGCAGAGAATATGGGCAAAGCTCCAAATTGTTGTCACTGTTGTAAGATGGAAAATAAAACCCTTAATGGGCAAAACCTCTGCCTGTTATTGGTAAGAAGCACTAAAAGTAGCCATTCTTAGGAGCACTTGTGGTTGACTAGCACTTGTTATGCTACAGGAGAGGAGTAGTAGTCCTGAGGAAGAGGTTTTTCTTTGTCATATCAGCAGTTTTAAGTAGAGCACAGATACTTTATGCTTCCAGGCTTGGTTACATTAGAAGATGTACTGAGCACAGTGCAGAGGACTTTTTTTAAGTAAGAGATGCGCTAGGAATGAATAGCGTGACTAGTGAAATTTTGCTTCTTTCATTTGTAAAAAATACATCCACTTTGCACTTTTGCATGTTTCCAATCAGCATAGGTGCAAAGTCACCTTTTTCCCCAGAAGTCAAACAGGCCAGAGTGTACAATAGCAATTAAGTATTGAGTGTGCATATGACTAATTAATTAGTGCCATGGGGAAACATATGTTTTGGCTTCTTCCTGGAGCCAATAAACACATGCCTGTGTTCTAAGGCAGAATGAGAAGCAGCCCCATGCTGAAATAGGAGTGTGTTGCAAAACAACACGACAAAGAAGGAAGGAAGTATGTGCTGACCAAGCCAATGGGTACAGCAACAATAAAGGAAAAAAGTATCTAGGAAACTTCTGCACTGAAAAAATAAGCTCAAGCTGCCTTCAAGGGACAGCTTCAGATCATAGGTGCATAATTTTTAATTAATGTACAGTGCTTAAACATTTTCAGCCCATGGTGGAAACAATATATATATATATATAGTTGGAATGGAGATAAGTTTTGCTACTTCCATTTTTGCTTTGTTTGAGTTCATATTCCTGTATTTATAGAGTCACTTTAATTCACTCCATGCTCAGTCCTGAAATATGCTTTACATGGTTGCCTTTGCAGCCTCAAAACATCTCCTTCCTCCTGAGAAGGAATCTGAGGAAAACTGAGCAAATGTTTTATTCAGCATCAGTATTATGATATGCAATGGGCTTTTGGCCAGAATGTAAGACTAGGCTCACCAGCTGACCCAGAGGCTGGGGTTTACTCCCTTCTGCACTTCCCAAAGACAGCAGACATTTCCCAATTTTTCCTCACTTTTAGAGAATGCAGAGGTGGTCCCTTTGCCAGTCTTTATTCTGCTAGCAATTCATTATCCTTGGAATCTTATCTCCTTGAGAGATGCTCCTTAAAAAAGAAGACGAGTTGCAGAAGTCAGGTACAGTTATATGTCTTGGTTACATCTGCCATGTAAATTATTTTTCAAGCAGGATTAAAAATAGCATGCTCTCAGTCATTGAGAATGTGGACAGAGTTCAGCTGAAGCTTGGTAACCGAATCCTGGCAGAAACTTTGTGCCATATTCATTGAATATTTGCATGAGCGAATTACGGGATAATGTCAGTAACAATGGCACAAATTTGTAAGTTAAATACAGGAATGCCTCCTAGCAAATGACAGTGATTGGTAATGCCTTCTGACTCCATGATTTGCTTCAAATTTAAGTATTATCTTACACAACTCCTGACATGAATATGTGGCAAAAATCTGTTTAAAATAAATAAATTCCTTCAGAATTCTTCATGCTTCCATTTCCACTTGCATGAAGACATCTCACCAAAGACATTGCTACTCTATGATACTTCTTTCAGACCCAACTGAACAGGATTTAAAAAAACTTTAGCATGGCTTCATGGCAAGAATATTCATGAATACAAATCTATAGTTTGCTCACACCTAGCATAATCCAGGTACACATTTTTTCCTGTGCATTCATTCACGGAAAATGTAACAAAGATGAAAATCCCATATAGAACCATGGTTTTATATTTGACCATCTGTGCTTCTTGCTGCCAAGAAAATGTCCTTTGCCTTTGCTCCTATCATTTTATTGACACTCTTGGCAGGTGGGGCTTTCATGACCATTTTATTATTTTACCTACTTTTAGTCCTTGTCTCCCCTCTTTAGGCCCTCTTAGATGGAATTATTTAAAGAATATGCTCCCCTGTTTCCTGCTGCTTTCTTGCAACAGAGCATTCTGTTCACTCATTTTGTTTCTCATCATGACAGATGCTGTCCCCTCTGGCTTTTCTGCTTCCACCTTGTGGCTTGTTACAATTGCTGCTTTAAACTTGAGCGCTGCTCATCTCTCCCCCACCTCCTGTGCCTTAACTTTGGGAATCTGTTTATCCAGCAGCCAGCCTGCTGAAGCTGTGGATCTCCAGGGATCACCTCGCTGCATTAGCAGTCATCTGCATGTCTGCTCATGGCAACTGTGCCGGTTGCAGCCGGAATGCGGCTCTGCCCCGATCTCCCTGCCAAAAAGGGCGGCAACTTAGTCACAGCAGAAAGAGCAAACACAAAGAAGGAAAGGAGGACTGGCCATCGGTGTCTGGAATTGACCTGTGCTTCTGTTTCTGGGCTTGTTTAGGGTCCTTCTGTGTTTTTGTGAGCACAGCCCACCTGGATAACCCAGAGGAAGTCCAGCTCAGGCAGTGACCAGTTCTTCCCAGCAAAGACAATCGTCTTTCTGGTGGAGACCTCTCTTCTCCAAAGGAAGGGTCTCTGAACATGTCCCAAGCAGCATGTCACTGTCTAATTCCCCCACTTCCCTTGAAGGACAGACAAGAATGCCTGGTGGCTTCTGAGGGCTGGCTTTGCTGGTGCCCTGCCAGGGGTCAGCCCAGGTGTGGTGCTGGGCAGAGATGAGGCTGACCAAGCTGCACTGGGTAGGGTCAGTGCTCACCTGGAAGTCTGGTCCCTAAGGTCAAGCTCTGAGCCACCCCCACCCCTTGGCTTTTCATGTGCAAAGTGCTGCTAATTTTGCTCTTCAGCTTTCATTTTTACTTCTAAAACCATTGGCAGGGCACTGCCTTGTGCATTTTAAGATGAGCCTCAAGAAGGTATTAATAATACTACATGAAGGTGCTGGACATAATCAGGAAAGGCCTTGGCTTTCTTTCAAAGAATAAAAAATTCAGTTATGATCCAAACCCACAGTTGGTACCTACAAAATCATAATGAAAAAAGTTGCCCAAGCTCTGATCCATATACATTCCTGTACTGTTTCTTGGTACATGTGTAATCAGAGGGATGTAACAAATGAGTAAACAATTTGTCACATCTTTAATAAATTGGACAAAAGAAAAATCAAGATCAGGTTCCAAACCCATTTAACAAAAACTCATCAAATCATTTAGTGTAATTGTGGTCTTCTGGATTTTGATTTGTTGCCAGACTTTATTATTTAATGCACTCAGAAATGAAGAATTGGTATTCCAGTGGCACAATGTATCAGAGCAACATCAAAGACATTTATAGCTTGTGTGACTGAGTTGCACATGAGTTTTAGGAAAATATTCTGTTTAAACACACTTAGTTTGGGGCTTTTTTATACTGAGCATTATCAGGGATAACAATATTTCATTGGAGGCAGATGACTATCCAGAAACATAATTAATCATGATTATTTATGCCATACCTAATTATCAGGAAATAGCCCCAGGGATACACTTCAGTTATATTTCAGAACCTTCAGAGTATAATTACTTTGCTTTGTATTAAATATTCTTTCCATACTCTTGAAGAAGTTTAGAATGTATTTATAAAAAAAATAAGGTCACAAGGATAGAAATAAATAATGTGCAAGCAAATAATGAAAATATGTGCATTTGGGGAAGTTCTGAGTTATTACAAGGAAGTACAATAATTTAATTCTCTTCATAATTAGGTAAAAGAAATAGCTCTCTACTGTATTTTTTAATATGTGAACACACTAGCATAACAGCAAGGAATTTAAACCTTTTAAAATTCTGTTAATGTGGTGCAAAGTGGATTAAAAGTTGGAAAAAAAATACAATGCTACCTTAGGGTTTGAATTCTCAAAGACTTTTCATTTGTAAATTTTGAAACCTATTTTTCAGTGAGGACCTTTCATATTCTAAGGAGTTTTATAGCTTCTGGTGTTGCTGCAAAAATATTTAGATGCATTTCTGTCTTATTATTTATAACCCATTGTGTATAATTAAAGCATTTAACAGGAGTTGTAAGATTAGGTAGGCAATGTACGTGAGTGTGTATGTCTGCAATTTACATTCCTGGTTGTTAACAATATTGAATACCTTTAAAATGAAGAAAGGATAAGATTCAATATAAGACCTCAAAGCATGCACACACTTGTGGACCTAAGCTATAATTTTATTGAAAGGCATACCACACAACAAAGTCATTCCTGTATAAATAGAAACCTGGACATTTATTTTTACAAAAATAAGGGTTTTTCCCCATTTTTTTTTTTTTTTTTTTTTTTTTTTTTTTTTTTTTTTTTTTGTTTTTTTTTTTTTTTTTTTTTTTTTTTTTTTTTTAATAAAAAAGACAACAACATATTTTCAGCACCGCTATAGCCAGAGGCTGGTTTTGGGAACATGGTTCTTTCATAACAGATTTGCAGAACTATGCTGGAATGCATGTCACTATACTGTCTGGCTAAATAGGCTGAGCCAGGTGAGTTGGCTTGGGGATTTTTTTTTTCTTTTTGCTTGGGTCATGCTCAGGAAAGTTATGTATGTCCGGGCAGTACATTGTGTTATTTTATTTACTGGCAGCTCATGAGCTCAGAGGCACCCATTAGTACAGCACGCTGGTGTGTGCTTCATGTCAAAGCTGGAGTTCCTGAGCTCGGTTCGGGTGGTCGCGGTGATGTCTGCGGTCAAACGTGGCTTGTACCAGCACCGAAAGCCTCGGCACAGCTCACGCTGCCTTCAGTGAACTGCCCCGGGAGCTGGCGCGGAGGGAGCGCTGCTCCCTGCTCTGGCAGGAGTGCTTTAGGGTCTCTGGTTGCACCCCCCGGGCCTGATCTTACGCAGGGACCACCGACTCTGGGGTCGGGTTTCACTGAAGCTCCTGCTGTGGCTTGTCTGTGATTCAGCAAACCAGCGGTGAGGGGCCTTGGCAGCCGCATCACTGCTGTACTTAATGCCCATACCCTGGATTTAATGTCCATCTGGTTTGTGACACAGTTTTGAAACCTCTGCAGGGTTTTGTCTTTGCAAAACCCTCATTACAGTGAATTTAGAGGATTATGCTCTTTGTTAAATTATTCAACCTGCTTAAATACTATGAAGAAAAATAAAAGTGGGTATTATTTTAAAATGCTAAGAAGGAATGCCTCATGTTAAAGATGAAAGTTGGGAATCTCCTTTTAACACTGGGCAGACAAATACAGAGATTTGCTAGAATTTAACGTAGAGACAGCCCTCAGATAAAGTCCATTATGGTTTAATGACTGGACAATGTTTAACTAAACCAGTGATGAAAAACAATGTGTACACTTGAACTGCCACCCTATGCCTTCTGTGAATAATCTTATGGGAAACTGAATGTTATTTGATGAAGTATTTCCTTAACAAATATCTGATTTTTTCTATCTCCTATCCCAAATTTTTATTCTCTGTTTGCTTCCTAGCCTCAGACGGACTATTTTTTTTTGTTATTGTTTTTTACCTATTATTTGAAACAGCATTAGCATAGGAGGCAAAGTGTTTTGGTAATTGAACATTCAGTTAATTAAACCAACTAACACTGAATGCCAGTGTTATGAATTGACCGCTTTCCCTTGGCGTTTTCTCCCTGTAAATTTATCCACTTCCCTGAGATTTCTGAGCATTACTGTCTAAGTGTGCACTGCTTCTTGATGCTGATGAAAAGAAGCAACCTTCCTTTAATAAGGCACCAAGGTGGAAACGGTGATCTAGTGACTTTTTAGAGAATATGAAATGTTTCATTTTAATTTATTCCTCCCCATATACCAGCCTCCAAAGGCAAACTCTAAAAAGATGCAGCGAAACTTGTTTATCTGGTGTTGATTCAGTTTACACTGAGGTGAGCTCAGGTACTTCCCTGAGCAAATTCCCTGAAGCAGTGAGTGGTTGAGGGGAGAAGCTATCCATCTCCAAAAGGCTTAGGGGAGTTCAGCTGCCAGGAGCATGTGGGAAATGAAAAGAGAAAAAAAAAAATAAAAAAAGGAAGAGAATTCTAGGAAAGAGAAAGTGATCTTCATCTAATCTTAACATGTAATGTTTTCCAGAAGGAGCCATCTTGTGTTTGCCTAAACACCTTCCCTACCATCACATGGCTGGTTTGATCCAGGGCTTCTGCATAAATTCCTGGGCCAAGCCAGACACCTCAGATTTCGCCACATCTTCTTTCCCCAGGTTGAAAGATATTCCTTTCCTAAGCACCCTCCACTGATTTGAAATGTGTGTCATAGCCACCAGAAAGGCTCAGTGCAATTCTGGCTAGAGAGGAATGGTGGGCAGGATAGCTGTGAGGGAGAGGAGCTTGCCAAGCTGGGAAAAGTGGACCCTGGAGATCTGAATTTTCTGAAGTTTTGATCTGACATGTTGGGAAAAATGGGAGTGGTCAGGGCTGCTATTCCCAAGGACACCATAGAAGAAGGGGGATTATTATTTCATGTATAGTGCACATGAAACGATCAACAATAGAAGTTTTTTATGAGATAGACACAGAATGCTTTAGATAAATCATTTTCTCAAAGAGAAATTCTCAATCTTGTTCTAGTGTTGCTGGTAAGAGCCTATGGCACATCCTCTAGTGTAAACAAATACACACTGCCTTCCACTGAAGATTTCAGAAGAAAACAGGCTTTTTTTACCCTAGAAGCCTTGTTTGCCTTTATGTGGAATTGTGAAGGCACCTTCTGCATTGTTAAAAGAAATTATTCCTTGAGCATTTATTTTTCTCACTTTCCATTTATTATTTTACACCTTCTCTATCTACCAAGGTTTTTTTCTGCAGGAGGAGAGATTTGGCTTATGGTGTCCATCATGAGTAATTGATCTCTGTGGTTGTAGACCCTGGAGTGTGACTTCAATGAGAATTCCACTCCAAGCATAGGCTGGGAAAATAATCTCTTTTCTTTCAAAAAACTGCAATCTCAGTTGGGGAAAGAACGACAAAATTGTGGCAAATATTCTGCTGTTTGTATATGTGTTGTTTCCTGGCATTGTTATTTCCAATTTTTCCAGAGTGGAAGTCCATCTTTCAGCAGACAGTTCTCCCCTCCAGTCTTGCCAAGCCACAGCAGTATAGAGGAACTATTTTTGAGTTACCGTCTATTCAAATTGTTTGAAAACCTATTAAAACACTACATATAAAATTTTGAGTTAATTTAAAATTCTTTCTGGAACCTATTTGCAATTGCTGAGGCTCAGAAACAATCCAAGGGAAAACTGCTTTTATATAGTACCAAGCTGCGTATTTCTTACAGCCGTTTTAGTCTCTAATAGGTAATCCCATATTTGAATATTCAGTGCACAGGAGAGACATCAGTACAGGTATTCACTGCACATCCATCCCAAAGGAAGGAAATATGGAAGATTATAGAAATGAGCACCTTTGTACCATTGTTCTGTTCTTCTTCCTTGTCTTAAATTCAACAATGACCTTGGTTTATTTGACTAGTGCATGGCAGGACTAAACTTGACCTCCAGAGTCATCCCAGTTACCTCAGGTCATTTGGAACATGAAGAACCTGAAGGTCACAGAGCTGTGCCCTTTAAAAAAAGTCTTAGGTTTCTCTGTATGAATCCTCATTTAGCGTGTAGATGTCCTCTGATCCTGTAGGATTTCTGTGTAGTTTTAAAGACTTTTCTATAAGGACTTAGTAATGGTGATACACTTTCACACTTAACTATATTTCCACTTGCTTGCCCGACACAACCCCAGTTATCTGGCCACTACAGGCACCTCAGCTGTAAAGACAGAAGAGAAGCAGTAATCCCTACTAATGGCAGCTGAAAATTTCTTCAGGAGACTTGTAGATAATGGGGTCATGAATATGAAGGTAATTAAGGATGACCTCTGCATCCATGCTCCATGTGAGAATATGAAGACACCCATCAGTACTGTGACTTTTCTCATTTGATAGCTGACTCGACTACTTTGCTGAAGTATGTAATGTTTTCCTTTTTCTTTCTTTGTAACAGGTGATGCTCATTTTATGACATCAAAAATATGTGAAAATATTTTTTTCATTTCAATAATAAAAAACAAGCATACTGGAAAAAAACTAGACATTTATTTGTGACTTTTTAAATAAACCTTTCCCTTTAAAAAGTCTTTTAAAATGTTAATTTCCATTAAATATTAATTTGGAAATATTTTTCTGATTTATGTAGAAGGTATACCACTCTTTTATAAAGTTCTCAGATTGGAATTTAAAAATCCTTGTTTGAGTAAAATGAAGCATTACATTAAGTGATTTTTTAAATTTTTGAACTGTTTTATTCAGTAGAAATTGTCATCAAACTGTCAAGAACAGCAGCAGCAAGAACATCAAAGACAAGAAACAGCCAAAGAAGAGTTATCTGCCAAAAGCTGTTTAGACAGGAGAGTGTTTTGTTTCTAAGGCATTTAGGCTAGGTTTTCATTTTCCCTTTTCTTACCTTTTATGCACTCATTAATAGTTGCATATTTTGCTAATGAACTCTAAATGCTGGTTTTTCTTTTTATTAGTGTTAAATGCGAAACAAAACCAATCAATAATTCTGTCTGCTGTTAAATAGATCTAGACTCTGGGTGCTGTTAACAGTAGACAAAATGAGCAATAAGATTAACAAGTATTTTGGTCACAGTCCTTATTAAATTCAGCTAAAATACAATAGCACTTTGTAGACTTAAACACGACCTTTTTTTTTAAGAAAAATATACATCAAAGATCTGTCTTTTGCTTTTTGGCTTCTGTCTTTTTAATTTCATATCTTTGCAAGTGTCACACCCTTTTTTTCACATAGCCACTGCAATAATCCATTTTCTCTATTTATTCAGCATTAGATACAGGGGGTACTCAGGTAGTCAGTGCAATAAGTTTGGAGAGCCTCACCAAAACCTATTGAAGTCAAGAGAACATCCTACATTGGCCTCAGCAAACATGTTGTTTAGAAAGAAGTTAGAGATGTCAATTGAGCATTTCGATAAAGTCTTTCAAGTGTAAATTCAGTAGCTGCATGTCCCCTTCTCTTCATGTCACTTCATTACATCTTGTTGCAAAAGGTCCAAGCAATAGCAAGTGATACATTTCCTTTTATTAGGGAGCAGTGGCAAGGAGCTGTGGCTTATGTTTGTTTTGTCCTGACTGTTACTCTCAAAGTCACTGAAATACAGCATGGAAATTAAAATATTGAAAAGAAAATACAGTAACTGTGAGTGTGTGAGTTTCTGCCCTTATCTACTGAATAGTGAAATATTTCTAGAGGCTGTGTTCCCTGTGGCTGGTGAGAAGCTCTGGCTGGACATGACTGAACACTAGAAATGTCTTTTCTTTTTTTTTTTCAAGCTGAATCTTTATATCTGAGTAATTATAAAATCTCCAGAGCAGGGAATTCTTCCAATCAAATATATGCATCAGAGAAAAATAGTAATCCCACAAACAAGACACAAGATAGCACATCAGTCTGTTTGTAACTGGTTCCTTTAAAACTCTGCAATAGTCTTTTCCTGACCCATAAGTGTCACTCAAGAACACAAAGTATTTTCCACTTCCTAAAACGTAGAAACTTTACATCTCTATATCTGAAAGCTTTAATTTTTATAACTCTATTACAAGCTGCACTAAAGAGCTGAAAATTCAAAATCCCCAGTGAAAAGGGGCACTTACACAAAGTTTATTGTTAAGTTAGGCATGACACTATTCTTTTTCCTAAAATTGGAGCACTGTGCAGGAATTTGGGCCCTTTTATTTTATCTCATGTTACGCTATTATAGCATATGACGTTATGTAATATATTTTGGAATATGAGCTTATTTTGAAAGCCAGCCTCAAAGCATTTATTTCTGGAAAAAATTAAACCCTCTAATTTTACTGTGTCGAAAAAAAGATTTTTTTTTTTTCAAAACTCAAAACTCTTCTTCAATTTTAAGGGACCATCATTTGTTCACTCATGTTATTTTCTAGTAGGTCTAGTATTTTGACTGCAAAAGTCTTGCACAGAAGTTGCCTCCATCCTGATCTGGATTTTAGATGCTGCCAGAGTGTAAGTAAGAAATAGTAACAAAGTAAAATAACCAAAAGCAGAAAAAGTAAGAAACAAACAAGGAAAGTATGCATTTTCTTTAGTGTAGGCAGAAGCATGCCTCCACACTTTCAATTCCCCTGTGGCCAGGTTCCATTTAGCACTTAGACTGCTTTCATACATATATATGTTTTTCTTGAGCTAACAAATATTTCCTCTTCTCCTTAAGGATGACTTTTAGCTGTAAATGAACATGAAGATAGTGCATGTGAAAGTTGTGACTCTGAGGGTTGCTGAGCCCTTCAAAACATTTTTAAAAGTAGCTTAGATAAGTGGAGGTGAAAAAGCTAGAACAGTAATGTGACACTGGGCAGCAGAGAAGGCTTTAAGAGCCTCCTCTCAAAAGGAAGAGTCAGCTAAAATTCCCTATTGAACTAGTGGGGAAAGAATGCTAACAAGAAAGAACAAACAAATCCTGCCTGGTTTGCCAATGTTCTGATTTATGTACTGCATCAGTTTCCTTTTGTTTCCCCTCATCTTTCCAGATCTATTGCTGTAGATGAAGAAGATTTCTATAGAGGAAGTGAGCAGCTGGAATTAACCTTGTGCCCATGAATTAAGGAAAAAAAAAAAGGAAAAAGATATGAGAGAGACAGAATGCAAAAAAGACAAGTGAAACAACATACTAAGTCACTTGGTTGACTCAGGTCTTTATTAGCCAGAAACCATGGTGAGCTGTTGGTATTTGAAATGAAACAAACTAGTCCTCTACAGATCAAAGCACGAAGGAGAGAAAAGCAGCAAGGAAAGCAAATGTTGGTATTATCTAGCCAGCTAAAATGCCTGCCTTATCAGAACATCTACCCAAAGCTTGAAACTAGCAGCATTACAAAAGTGGGAATAGGATTATTTTCACATTTAAAATAGACATAGGTCTTTCTGATTGCATGCAACTGTTCCTGCAGCCAGCTGGCAGGGAGCAGCCACCACCCAAAAATGTAGTGTGAGACATCAGCATGACCATGTGGTGCATCAGGCACAGCTGCCTCACGTGGTTCCACGATGCTCTGTCATCGTGCCAACTCCAAGAGTATTTCTGAGCTGTAAATTGATTTAAAAACACTCATAATGACCTGCTTGCATCAAATCAATCAAAATTCATTACCGAGGTAATAAAGGTGTGTTAGAAACTGTCATGGATTTTCTTAATCACTCCTTTGGATTTCCAGGTCTTTGGTATTCAGACACATTTTCAGCAGCTGAGCACTTCCTAATATCTGCGTAAAGTAAGCAAGTGGAGGTGGGTCAAGAAAAACCACAAAAATATTGCACACTGACTATTCAACAGGCTGCTTCTACATTACAAAACAGCTGGTTGAAAACAGACTTGGTGGTTTAAATGGTGTAGAAAGCCATGCTGAAAAGAGCAGGTCCCTCTGAGAGCATGCTGGTGCCACGGAGCGCTGATCTGACCTCAGCACATGGTGCCTGCACATATAGCATTTACTGATACTGACACAGGGATTCATCTCCTTGCATTTTTCCTGCACCTGGTGATATTGCTGCTTTCAGCCCTACCCAAGTCAGTAGAAAAAAACCTCAAAACCAAATCCCCTCCACTTCCGTGAGTTTTTTCCACTTCTTCCTTTGAATCCAGTCTGGTCACCTCTCCTTATTAGCAGCATTTACCAGCAAGCTGCCGAGTTTTACTGAGGTCACAATGCTCACAGAATTAGGACAAGCTATGCTTTTCTTTTTGACCCAACAGTGAGCTAGCTCCCTTCTCTAGGCAGAGCTGTTTCGAGATGCTAGAGTTAGTACAAGAAACCTGGAGGTGAGAAAAGGAGTCTAGAAATGGTGAATGATTTTGCAGTGGCACTGAAAAATGTGGAGGAATATGAAAAAAGAAAAGGATAAGAGGTAGGGAAGAGTTATTGTAAGAGAGGGGTGTATGGGAACAAGCAGAGAAGTCTGTGTGTGCTTGAGGAGTGTAGAGCTACATGTCTTTATGAGAAAAACAGGGAACATTATATGTGTTCAAAGGTTAGGAGTGCATGGTGAGAGCTGGGGAAGATTTGAATGGCCTAGGATGGGAGGCTGTGAAAAGACCGCAGGGCAAAGCAGCAGAGGTCAGCTTGGTTCCTGGCTCTCTCACAGTCCCTTGGCATGGCCCAAGACACACTGTTTAGTCTTCTCATTTCTTTGCCACTTCTGATGTCTTTATTTTGTGAAGCTGCTGGGCCGAGAAATATGCATCAAATATTATGATGCTTTCAAAGGGCTTGGATGATAAGACTCACACACATAGCAACATAGGTAAGAGCTGTCTATCCACAGCTCCTGTGGCATCGGGTCAGTACCTGTCTCTGAGGAGGAGACAGAGGCCCATGGCCCTCGTGTCCTGGCTAACAGATCTGGAGCTTGTAGCCCAGGCAGCAGATGCTAAGATGATCAGAATGGAAATCTTCATTCTGAGGACCTAACCTGGCTCTAGAATTCTGGAATTAAAATAGCAGAAGATAGAGCATTTAATACCTTTTTCTATCTCTAGACATTAGGGAAAAGTACATGAGTCTGAGCATGAGTAAATTTTGTAGAAAGGGATTTTGCAAGTTGTGAGTAGGTTCTGGGACAAAGTAGTAACGCCTTGGAGAGAGCTTTACATGTTTAGAGAAGAAAAGGCTGCCAAGAAAGGAGAGTGTGTCTGAGAGGAGGCAGGGATCAGCATTCCTGAGGCTATGGAAAGGGATTATGTGAGAATTTTGGGAATAAAGGAGGTAGGGTAAGAAAGAGAGTGAAAGTGAGTGAGTGTGCTTACTCCCTCTCTACTCCCTGGTAGAGAGGGAGTAAGCACAGGGAGCCACAAAATGGGAACATGAGAGCAGAAAAAGAGTTCTCTAAAAGGAGAGAGAAGTGTTGAAAAACACTGGGGGAAAAAAGAGAAAGAAAAAAGGTAAGATAGGAAAAGAAAAAAAGAGCAAAGGGCAATTAATTTTGCACCGGATAGAAGAAAAAAGACCTTAAGGAAAATTAATTCGAAGGTATCTGCAAAGATAAAAGATGATGAGAAAAGAAAGAACAGAACAGAATGAAGCAGCAGAGAAAGAGGGAGACAAAGTACATGTAAACGAAGATTTTAATTAGCACAAAGGATAAAGATATCTACAGAAAAAAAAAGCATATGGATGAAATATCAGACACTCATTTATGTAGGTCCCTTCAGGCTCAGATTTTTATGCCTCTTTTTCACTACTGACATTTTAAAGTTGAACACAATTCTCCCCTCTTGGTCATTCTGACCATTTTATTCCCCCTGTGACTATATCATTACTTCAGTAACACAGAATGATGTGATACAATTTTCCACATTTGTATTTATGTTTTTGCTCATTTTTTATCACTGTTTTCTACTGACACCCATTTCCTCATTAAACCATTTTTTTAATCTATACTGACTGTGTGTTTCTGGATGACAACTTCTCTTTTATCTGGGGAATGTATTTTGGTAGAACTGATGGTACCCAGTCGCTGTGCATTTGCACTGCAACTCTCAGCATCACTTACCACGTGTACCTCTCAAGGAATGATGTATCTTTCTAAGGAAACAGCAGTGGTGAAAACTTATTCAGGCTACATTTGCCATGAGTTTCTTCATGGACAATATGTTTTATGAATATTATTGCAGTTATTTTTCCACACAGATGACTCCTATGAATTAGCTTTTGTCAAACAGACAGAGAGTCATAAGTTCCCATTTCAGTCCCTGACACTAGCACAATCTGTGAATTTGAACTCTTCATTAAAGAAATTGGATGATAAAATACATCTGTCTCAGAAAGAGGTTTAGTTAATGGTGGTAAAATATAATGAAAATCTGAAAGCCCTGATAACTTTTTTCTTTTGTTTTGAAAAGCTTGACATGCTGTTTTGTATTGTAGCTTCCTTTGATTTCCTGCTCTTGTTAGGAAAGCTAGTATAATGAGGGAGGCAGAAGGGTGGATAATAATCCTGCCTTTAGTGTCTGGATGGCAACGTAGATTTAAACACAGTTTTAAAAGGGTACCACAACTTTGCTGTGTGGTTGTTATGCTTTTCCAGGCTCTGAATGAATTTGGTATGCACTATGAAAAATTTCTAAAGTAAACTTTGCATGGAACGGGTATAATGAAAGGACCATTTGTTCCATCTCATTAAACCAAATGGGAAACTTGGGATCATAATTCTGTGAATTTTATATCTTGTAACTTAAGAAATGACCCCAGAATGGGCAGGTGCACTTGCACAGACTTTGGTCTAGCTGACACAGGAGGAAATACAGTGGAGATGTGGTAGTCCAGACCTCAGCACTAAATGGGTCCTGGAAACTTTGTCCAGCTCAAACCAAAGCTTGTGTCATCTTGTCTTCACTGCTTGGGTCCTGTATGTAATTACATGTGGAGGAGAAGCTGTAACTGGACATGAATAGAAGACAGGATTTCTGAATGGCCAGGCCATTCCCAGTGTTCTTTTTTTCCCCATGCTCAGAGGCAGTGGATGATGCTATTCTGAAGTGCATGTCATGCAGAGCAGGCTCTGCTTCTGCCTGGGCAGGTTTTAACAAAAACAAGGCACCTTAGACTTCAGTTGTGAGAAGTGCTGAGCATCCATGCTCATGCAATTCCCTGCTCTTTACTTTGGGCAGAAGGTTCTGCTCCCTTGGCAGGGTCACCCAATATCATGGAAATACTTTGGCTGTAAAACCTTCTGCCACCACCAGCAACCTTCTTATGTGATGTTGCTGGAGTTTTTTTTCCATACAGGTTCAATATCTAAACCATCCCCTCCAAACCAGGAGGAAGGAGACCCAAGACTGCAGTGAATTTGGACAAAGCTTGCAAGGAGTTTTCTATTCTGGATAGGAGGACCATGGAGTGGAGAGTAGATGGGCAGGAAAGCGGAACCTCCAACCAGCCAGCTCATGGTTCAGGTTTTGAAGCATGGCCAGCCAAAAGAAAAGCCTGGGAATACAATCTTCTGTCAAAGATCTCCCACAACAACATGGTTTCTGGCCTCCTTGCCAAACCACAGTAGATGATTGGCATGTTTGGAAGGGGATAATTTCTTTTTCTACTTGTAGGCTTGTTCTGTGTGGGACTGGTGAGAGAGGCAAATATGTTAGAGGAGGAAAATGCAGGAGATGGTTCAATACTACAGGAGATGGATGTTCTTTCTGTCGAGGGTTTAATTATTGACAGCAGTAAGTACTGTTAGATTTGCAAAGAAATATGGACTTGCTTATCATCACCACAGGTAAGATGACACATGAAAGCTACTTGAAGACTAAAGTGGGTCTCTAGAAGCAATTCTGCATGTCACACAGACAACATCCTTATACATATACATACACATATAATACATCCCATTAGGCTAAAGGAAAAAATTACTGTTTTCCCATTTCCACTCTTCTAACTCTGCAATTATATTTCCACATAAAGGGAACAGCAAACAGAGTGAAAAACAAGCATAGTTGGTTTTACATGTGCACACACACATATATTGTGTGTATGTGTATGTATACAAAGATTCTACTACAATAAAGCCAGCCTGGCCAAACTGTTTGTCTTCTCTGGGAGATTTTGTATTAAGTCTTGTTTTCTTACTAGCCTCACAATGATTTCAGATAAGGAAACTGCACCTTTGTAAACAGAACAGAAGAAAATCTATTGTTCTGATGTTTATCTATTTGCATATTTGGAAAGAAGTGTGACCTCATTCTCCATTCATTGCCCTGTTTTATTCTTCAATTTATCTCTGAATATATTTTCTTTGACCATCTCTCTGATGCAGATTACTTATCTTAATGAGAGGAAACTCACTAGTTATTATTAAAACTGTTTAAGCAATGTAAGGTTTCATTTTCTTGTGTAGGCTCCTCTTATTCTTAATTGTAGTGGTTTTATTCCCCAAAGTATCTGTGCTTCCATTATTAACTCCTATAAATAAATTGTATTAATAATATACCACACAAGTGCCAGTCTGAGCTGAAACACTGCAAAACAAATCAAGACAGTGAAGAAACAGACCTTGTGTTTTGTTTTAAAAGGAACCAGAAGTATTTAATTTAAAAGTAAAGAAAGCCAAAGACAATATTGCACTGGATTCTCCATTTTGCTGACACCTTACTCTTCTTGTCCTACTAAGAAGCACTAAGCACGCTCTGAATAAACACCAGAGAGACCCTGCTTTGACAGGCTGACACCCTTGTGGCATGAATGCAGAGTTAAGGACAGACTGCCCTTGTGCAGTGCAATGCCAAACCTGGAATCCTGACTGTGGGATCTTCAGGTGAAAAAAATGGTAAGTCTGACCTTATTTTCTCAAAGTTCACTATAGAGCAGCACCAACTCACAGAGTTGCAAAACATGAACAGCAATGACATCGTAAGGGTCTGAATCAAACTGTCACTGCCGTGCTGCTCTAGACCAGCACTGCTGCAGCAAGAGACATCACCGAGCTGGCATCACCTCACTGCAGCTGATGTACTAATGTTACTGCACATAGGAACCACGCTATGGAGTCCTCATGCAGCATGAGGGAAAGAGGGGAGGGGAAAGGAGAAAGAAGCCTGGAAGCAGCTACAAAGTCACTGCCATCCAGCCGTGACTTAAGCCTCCATCCAGATGTACATGACTGGATACAGAGGCAGGCAGAGCTTGCACCATGGGTGAGGAAAGAAGTGCTGGACTTTGTCCTGTAGTCTCTTGAGCTCTCCAGCCCCTCAGGGCAGCCTGGCCTGGGCTGCAGACTGAGGCAGGAAAGAGGCATTGAAGTGTCCAGGTGACAAAGTGGCAGAAGGAAAGCTGTGCATAAATCTTCATGAAGTGAGGACTAAATCTTTTGCTTCACTGGGACATAAATAATTCTGTAAATAACTGTTTCTAAAATAATATGTTTTGGGTTTTTTCCCCTATATTAGATTCCCAGTTCTAAATATGTAGGTGGACCTCTTCAGCGTGTCATCTTTTTTGTAGGGCATTTCATAGTGCCTATTTTTCCCATGCTTCTTGTGAGGACTTGAGCCTGCATTTCAGTTTTAAGCAGCATTTTCTCAACATCTGACCCTTTCAGCATTACTGCTGGTGATGCTGGGCAGAGAGAAGCAGGGACTGATCCCATACAGAAGTACTGTGGGGCAGCTGAGAGAGCCCTTGTTGAGCTCAAAGCTATGCTGGTGCCTCTTGCCAGGGAAGGGCCTCCCTGCCATGTCTCAGGGAGCCTGGCTGGACATGTCCTGCAGGATGTGTTATCAGCACAGTGCCTCTGCTTCCACCTCTGCAAGAGCACAGCGAGCACAGGGATGAGCAAAATGCCAGTCTGTGCCTGGTGCAGAGATGATCCTCTTGGCTCTCCTACTAAATATTTCATTTGAACCAAGTTCAGGGCTCAGCCAGACTGGCTCCAGAGCCCGTGAACATAGCCTGCATGAATGAGATGACAAACTCAGCTCAGCTTAGATTGGGTCAGCTCATGCTTTCCAGACCAGCTCAGCTCAGCTCAGCTCATGCCTCCAAGACAGCACTTGCCACCCCAGCTCATTGGGAGGGAGGAATATGCAAGGGACAGCTTGCTGGCTTTAGTGGTGTCCCTAATAAGGCATTTCCTTCTTTTGTGTCAGCTGTTGCTTCTCCCACTAGGTCTTTTTCCCCTCCCCTACGGCTTTTCTAGTTTGCTTCCTCCTGAGGCTTTAATAAGAAATGAGGTAGAGGCAGGCAGAAGCAAGAACAATTGCACAGAAAAGATATCAGGTATCTGAGTTCCTCCTGTGTAGATAAGTACTTCTTAGCAAATATGGTCAAAAACATTTGGTGGAAGCAGCTTTATGTTTGATAGTATCAGCTTGTTATAACTGGGACATTTTGCAGGAAATATTGATTATAATGATATTTCACTTTGAACAAAATGGAAAGTAATGAAGACACCTCACTTTCTGTAAGGCATCATTTCTCTAATGTTTTGAAATGACAAGCTGATCAGATTGGATCCCCTTGGCTCCATTTTGGAGTGGTTTTCACTGCAAATTTTCCTTTTAAATGAAAAATTATAACTGACAAATGTCAAAATAGAAAGTAACATTTTAATTAAAAGCATTTGTAGGGAAGATTCTGAAAATAAACATTCTGTTCTGATCTAATATGGAAAGATTCAACATCCTGGACTGTCTCTGAGACAGAAATTCTGGCTCCTGCATAGCTCTGATAATATCCAGAGCTGAAGCAAAGCATTGATCCTGGATTCCTTGACCAGTAAAACTGCTTTTGTCTGTGTGTGTGTGTGTTTTCTGCAGATGGCTTCCATCCCTCTTTATTGTAGCAGTTCCTAATATCAGCCAAAAATATCTGCACAAAAGCCTCTGTTATGTCTCTGGGCTTGAATTCTGGCCAATGTTACAAATATGGAGAATAGAAACCCAGTATCTTGAATGGCTATCTTTTGCATTATACGGACAGAGCCCGAGCTGGATACAATGCAGTGTGCAAACTGAAATTGAATGAGCCATAAAGACTGAAATTATTCATTTGGGAAGTATGTTCTGAGTGTCACTGACACCTTAGAGATCAGGGAAAAATAAATAAAAGCATTTTCTCTTTTGTTATTAGTTTGTATCTTTGCTTACTGAACTGTGTGCTGAGAAGCCAGAAAGGTCCAGCAAGGGGCAGAGAACATAAAATTTCCATTATGCTGTTGCTCTCTGGCAGCATTTGGTATGGGTGAAGTGCTTTCTAAAAGCAACCTCTGCACAGGGCATGCAAAGTATGAAGAATCTTGCAAACTATATGGCTTTGTCTCTCATTATTGCAGAAATAAAACTTCCTTTTAGACATTGCCACAAAAAAACAGGGGTTCCAGATGCAGTTTTATATTTTGGACTGGCAACAACAAAGATATGTATTTTCCAGAAGTGCCATTTTCCATTCCAATAACCCTATTAAATTCTATAGCTATATGTGTTCCTTATTTTAGAATTAAGATATCTGATAAGAGGATTGCTTGTCCGAATCCTCTACAGTGCAAGGGGAGAAAGGGTGCAGGTTTTTAGAGTAAGATGTCAATTGGAGTACTTAGGCTTTTCTAGGCTATATGCATTTTTAAAAAACCTCTATCTAGTAGTCACCAATTACTTTCCGTTGCCTGTAGTTCATAGGGCAGGAGAATATACAGCTTGAGAAAACAAAGCTGAAACCATCTATTCATTATTCTACAGATTTTTGCTGCCTTTCCTTATAATACCAAGAGGTTTCCCACAGCATATATCTCAATTACCTCTGCTAAGCCATGCATGACTGTTCCTGGCAGGTGGGCTGCTCTCAGCAATAGTGCAGCCTGGTCAGCACACAGCTTTCCCAAATGGTTGGATGCCCCAGCATGAGTGGCTGTCTATCTGTGGTCCCCAGACCTCCAAAGCTCTCCTTGCAGTGCAAAGAGGTGCTTCTTGCTGCAGCCCAGGCAGTGGGATGTGGCTAAAGGGTTGACAGGGCTCAGGCATTGCATTGGTGCGCTAGTGATGATTCCAAATTACAGCAAACCCTGTGTGGTATTTGGGGCAAGTGCAAGCTCCAGTTGGGAGATTCTCATCCCTTTTGTTCAGCTGAGCCCAGGGCATCCTGGATCGTGCAAAGGACTGCAGAGTTTAAAGTGTTTTCATATCTCTGGATTATGTATGGGAGAGAACAGTCTCATGCTGAAAGCTTCAAACCAGCCCAGAGGACAGCAGTTTGGGCCTGGCAGCAGGAGGGGATTTGGCCTTAGAAACACATCCACAAGCCCCAGAGAGAGCCTTGTTCTCTGTCCAAGTTGCAGTGCTGCCCTAGTGGGAGCCCACTTCCCCCCATCTGGGAGAGGCTGCAGGAATGGATGGCACAAGACAGGTTGCCAGACACAAGGTTTCCAGCACACTGAATTTTTCCCTGTCATGGGATCAGGTGAGCAGCCCCTCTTCCACCCACCTTTATCATTACTAAAACAATGGATGGCATATCTTGCATTCTGTTGTCTGGGTGGCAAATACACTTCAGGAAGGGAATGAAAGGTGGGTGTGAAAAAGCTTGACTGCTATAATCTTCTCCTATTAGCTTAAACATTTCTCCTCGTTTTCTGCATGTTGATCCAGAATAAAGACAAGGGATTGAGTAAAGATGTTATCTGGAGTTGGTTCACTTCCTTGATTTGTGTCTTGTTTGTTGTTTAAATTTCTATTTTTTAAATTGGAAATGAATATTTATACTATCCAATATCAATTGTAGTTTTAATGAAACAAAATCTTTCAACCCTTTTATCCTTGTTTTAATTTCTACCAGTCCCTAGGAAGCTCCCCTCAACAGGCTAAACGCTTAGATTTAAATGACATTTCCTTGTTCACAAAAGCAATGATTTCTTATGTGATTCGTGTCACTGGGAAAAGTGACATAATTCTTGGGAGGGATGGGATCTTGAAGTTTAGGTTATATTAGTCTTGGGTTATCACATGAATCTTATTATTCTGTGTAGGTTCCTCATCTTTTTTTTATGTTTTCATCATGTGCCACTGAAGATTTTGATGTACATTCAGAAGCAGATGGAACTGTGGCAGGCAGCTTCCCTCTCTAGCTTCTGCCTTGCCCTTTTCTGGGAAATGTCTGCCCCTGTAATATGGACTGTGGGGCTTCTCCTAAATCCATACAGTTAACTGCCAGGATTACTAAAGGAGATTTTAATCTGTTTTGATTCATGGCAACATACAGCCCTGCACAATGTGATGGTCAAGAGGTGGCTCAAAAGCCACCCAGTCACCTCAGCTACAGGGACAGCAACTTTCAGGAGGTGACAGAGTGGATGAGAGAGTAAGATCCCTTCAGCAGCAGGACTTCAATCTGACAGTAAACGTGTGGCAAGATCCTTAAAACCTTCCAAGGAACATAAGTTACAGGACAGCAAAATATTCATATACTTGTTCCCCCATCAATGTAATGTTTCTTTCCCCCATGTCCCTGCACAAGTTCTTGGTCTGATGACAAGGATGGTGTGGAAAGTTTAAGCCATTGTCCTAGGGTGGCAGCCATCTTCAGCTCGTTCTTGAATTTTCCAATAATATTCCAGTATAAAATCCAAAGGAGGAATAGCAGCATTCTCTGCCATATGTAGCTGCTGTGAAATTGTGTGACACTAAAGCACAGGAAGGAAAACAAAATCTTGAAAGCTGATAATCCATGCACTTTGTTGGTTACAGAAAAACCAGGTTAATCCCAAAATATTGCTGCTGTTTCTGGTGCTGACATACCATCTGCTCTTCTTCATGCTGAACTTGACCGGGTATGAACTTTAAAGCCCTTCTTGTAGATGACACTTATTTGTGTCTTCAGACATTTCACCTTCATGTAATCATGCTTTTGCTTTTGCTTGTAGAAACCCATTTGCTTTAATGACGTGGTAATTACCAGCAGCAGCAGCAGCAGACACTAGGGGTTGGTTTTTGAATTCTTTCTGGAAGGGTTTTGGTGGAGCCTGATGCTAGTTCTCAGGTGCAGCACTGGGCTCTCCTGCTGATTTGGCAGTGTGTTTGCCTTGTTCCCAAGTGGTAGACAGAACAAAGACTGCTTGATTTTGGCAGATATTAATAGAAATGGGTAAAAAGTCTTGCTGCACACTGGCTAAAGTGCTTAGAGCATCTGCCCCAAGAACTGATGTGTAAATCCCCTGCAGTGGGTTGTCTTTTAACAGAAAGTTGTACAAGGATAGTACAGTGCCATTTCAAACAAAAGCTAATACTAAGCCTAGCCAGACTGCAAGTAACCCGAAAATTACTCTGTTTCTATAGTAGGATACATTTTGAATGCAGCTGCCTGACCAAACTGGAATGGAAGTAAAAAAAATTCTTTTGGCTTAATGGAAGCAAAATTCCTGTCTGAGATCAGTTCTGAACATTGCTTCAGAAAGCATCTTATTTTTGAAATTTTCGATAGCAATAAGGCAATTTATTTAAACTCCTTCTAGCAACCCACAACCCAATTTTCCTTTCTCATTACAAGTGTTTATGACAAACACATCATCCAGGATTTTTCTGTGTATGCTGACATGAATACAGCTTCCCTTAGTAATGGGATTGCCTGTTTTATGCCAGATACACACTTAACATTACACATACATTTGTAATGCAATTATTGATGCAATGGATTAAGCATGGAAACTAATAAACCCCAGAAGAAACTAATTTTCAGTCACTGATATGCTAGAAGGATTCATATACACTAGGAGCAACTAGTGCAACAAATAGAAAATGCAAACTGTGACAGTATTCCTTGATTTATCAAAATTATTGGAATGTCTGTATGCCAAAATAGACCAGTTCGAAGCTGTATTAAACCACAATATTTTAAATAAACATAGATACAAGTGTGTGCAGAAATTATGTTAAAAGAACAGTGTTAAGATTGAAGAGTTGCTTTACCAAAAAATCAGGAAGTTTCAGAATTACAATGATTATCAGGAGATAAATGTCCACTCCACTGTGTCTATGAATCATGGCATTAATGACACAGTTGCATATAGATTTTTTCCAAAGACCATACCTCATTCATCATACAGGATGGATGCTGCTCACTTTATCAGCAGTTATTCAGCCTCTTGTTTACTCGTATTACACAGATGAGAGGACTCAAGCCTTGTTTGCTGCACACTATTCAAACCCTTCTCTAAAGACAGAATTTTCAGTTGCCTCCTGGGCTTTTCTATTGAGGTCTTCCCTCATGTGGTATCTGAGCACTTTGCAATGAATGCATTTATTTATACCAGACCCTTATGAGAATAAGAGCTATTATTAGCCCTATTTTACAGATTCACAGACAAAATTATCTTTTTTCAGTCTGAGGCACCTATGGCCAGATTTTTCCAGTGTGCTCAGCTTTATCCGTTCAAAGCAGAGTTCAGGTCCTATTGAGCTCAGTTGCAGCTGGAATACTCAGCATTTCAGGAAATCAGGCTCCAGAGTATGAAGTCAGATACCCAGAATATAAAACACAGTGAACTTCTTTCTGCTTCGAGGAACTTTGCTTTTTGCTGTTCCTGATTTCTTCTCCAATCCATTCCTTCTCCCTGACCCCTTCCCCTATCCCTGACTGCTGCCCTGTCTCCTCTCAGGCACAATGAGGGGAATGAGGGTCAGGCATGGCCATGAGACGACTGGGCAATGCAAAAGGAAGAATTCAGAAGGTGGACAGCAAGAAGGGGTTCGAAGGTGGGATTTAGAAACTTTGTCTGGGTGGGTAGGCATAGTGCTAGAAAAGCAGTGCTCAGCTGGGGCTGATACTTGTGAGGGACATCAAGGAAAATGATAGAAGCTTCTATGCTACTTAGCAGTAAAAGGATGGCCAAGAAAAACGTGGACCCACTGCTGAATGGGGCAGGTGATTTAGTGAAAGGAAATGGACATCAGCCTGGATATAGGAGAAAATGTTTCCCAGTGAGAACAGTCAGGCTGTGGAGCTGGTTGCTGAGAGAGGCTGAGCAGGCTACATCCTTGGAAGTTTTGAAGGAGGTTAAATGGATACAGCTCTGATAAGCTTCTTGACTGACCTTGCTTTCAGCAGGAGTTTGGACTAAGGAAATTCCTAGTGTCTTTCCCACAGAATTAATTATCCTGCAGTTTCATCACCACTCTATTTCATAAGCATGTTTTTCCCAAAAAACAATAACTCATCTAAGATTTTATTGTGTTCTTTTTAACATTTGAACTACTGTACTTTTTCAGAAACTTAACTGCAAGAATCACACTTTAGTCCTGGTGTGGCTCATGTCCAGCAGGGCAGGCATTTGGCATTTACTTAAATTTTCCCTGCGCATATGAACTGAGAGATTCTCTTCTTCTTTTGCAATGGGTTACAATGAGGTGAAATTTGGGAATTTTATTTGTGGGAAGAGGAAAATTACATTCCTGACATGAAGAACACAGTTTCTTCAAAATAGGAGGATGAGGGTACTTTTCAAATTGAGGTTGGGTGAAGGTGCCAAAAAAACCAACCAACCAACCAAAAAAAACCACCCCAAAAAACCACCAAAAAAACCCACAAACAAACAAAAAACAGGCAACCCCCCCNCAAAACAAAAAAACCCAGGCAAAAAAAAACCTGTTTTCCCCTAACCTCAGATAAAGAGTAATCATATTTACCACAAATAAAGAAAACCACTAACCACCACAACCACTACTTGTGGAAGGAATATTTCCACTAAATAGTTGTAGCCTTACAAAACTGTAAGCAATACAGGTACTACCTGGTGTTGAGAAGAGTCTTAAAATATATTGTGATCTCCAAGTCAGCTAGGACGAGGGGTTTTGTAGGAATCTTCCTGCACATTACTTTCCCATGATAAAGATACAGGAAGGAGGAAACACACTGCCAGAAAAGAATGACAAATCTAAACCTGCCTCAGCTGTGGTTCTCTTGAGTGCACAGCCTGAAGCGTCTCCTTGTTCTCACAGAAATATTTCTGCATATTCTCTTTTTGTGTGCAGTACTGTGGATCAAACAAAAATAAGAAAACTCCTTAAGAATTTTTCCATTCATAAATGGATTTCAGAAATTGCAAAGTGCATTGCCAATAAAGATGTAGTTTAAAGGTTTGAAAATACAAAAGATTGCATACGTGTAAAGTTGTACCGTATTGATTCCTTGCTCATTTTCTCTCAACCAATAGAATGATTTTAAGCTTCTGTGAGGGCAGTGGACATGTTATTTCTGTATGAATGCAATTTATTTAGTTATGTTCACATAAACATACACACACACACACACACACACACAAACACACGTGAAGAAGCAGTTACACTAAACTAAGAGAAGGCACATTTACCTGAGGAACACATTAGTGCAGACAGATTTCCATCATTAACTAAGCCAATTTTAAACCCATGAAAGTTTTTCACCCTTCAGTAGATGCAGTGACACAAATATCACTTCCTTAGTTGAATGCTTATTGAGGTTGACACTGAAATCCATGTTAGGCAGTTACCTCTCTTCCAGAGTGGAGGTCCCTGCAGAACCAGTGTCACTGCTGGGAAGCTGAAATCCTCCTGTAGTGCCTGTACATCCCCTCTCCACTCGTCTCCTAACATTTCCATTTTTTAACATGAGCAGTGCTCTTGAAGTGGATGTACACGTGAGTCCAATGAAACTGCTGGGATCTAGGCGGGGCTGCTAAACCTCAGCTGCCCAGCAAACAATCAAGGAGTTCAAGTTGCGGGCAATATAATCTCCACCAACACCCTCAGGTTTTAACATTTACAGCTCTGGTCACTGTGAGCAGTGACGATGCCCTTTCTAGCCCACAGGAAATAAGTTGGGAGACCATTTTGTCCCTTTCTCAGATGGGTTCACAATTTCATGCTGAGCCATGCCCTGCAACACGACTGAAGTTCAGCCAGGAGATGAATGAATGAATGACTAGATGTCACAGCAGGCTTAATCCCTGTAACTTTAATTTCCTTTACCTTTATAGACTGGCAAAAGGAAGATGTAACTTTTTAACTTTTTTTTAAGGGAATGAATCCTGTGGCTGTAGGGGATGGCCTTCATTGAAGTAACTTTCTATCTACTTTTGAAAAAAGAAAGCTTTGGGTTTATTGGACTCATTCAGTGAAAAAGCACAGAAAGACTAGGTCATCCTCCTACCTCTCATTTCCTCTGCTTCTTTTCTACCCCTCATATGGTTTTAAGGGGACTTTTTGACATCTGGTCTTCAATTTGGGGCTGTTTTCAGCACTAATTTTTAGTTCCACTGGGAGCATTTGAACTCTTGAATAGCATGTCTCTTATCTTCACCACACCAAGTAGTTACTGCTACAAAAGGGGTGAGAGATAGAGAGAGGTGCCTGGTACTTCCCAGCTGAGGCAACTGCTGCTACTAACCTGCTTTTTGTACTGAACACTGAGTCATGCATTAGGGTCGAAACAAGATTTATTTATCTGAGTTAGAGGAAATAAATAAAAATTGAGAACAAACAGACAGTAGTCATTGACATTCAGCTGGTACCTAGTGAATTATATTCTTGAGTTAGCAACGATTCATATGTGCACTGAGTAACTTTTTCCGAAGTACAATTGCTCTTGGAGACATCTGTGATGGTACCAATTCCATAATTATAACCCTCTCTGTCTCTTAAGCCTCTTCAATTCCTGCTTGATAATTTTGCATCTTTAGAGAAGTCCAAGAAAAAGATCTCTTTTTCACAAGAAGGAAGCATCATGTACATCATGAGAGTCTCACTGACATGCAGCTCCTTAAACCTGTGGCCTCATAGTCAGTTTATAATTTTGGATGGGGCACATACAGTTTGTCAGACCCTGCTAGTGACTTGGTAAGGACATTTTTCAGGGTTTTTGGTTGTCAAAGTGCATTAAAAAGATGAAAGCATTTAATGAACAATTATTTGTTACATTGCTGCTTGCTGTTTGTGGATCCCACTTGGCCCAATGCCGTCAAACCGAGGACAGGGCTGGTGTGGGACATTGCTGCGAAGAGGAAGGTGCTGGAAATTGTGTGGCTCTGTGCTCCCAGAGAACTGATATTGAAAGGAAAATGGCCAGGCTAGGAAGGTTTCTTCAAATGGGAAGCAGATAGCTGAGGAAAGGTTTATATGTGGAGGCTGTGCAGTGAAGGGAAGAAAGATTCACAGTAGTTTTCAGTGGTAATCTTGTTCTTCATTTTTTAAACAAATGTCTTTGTTCATTCAGAAGAAAAGATGAATAAGGGGCAGGATGGTATTATAGAAAGCAGCAAATGCTAGAGAAAAGGTAAATCAGTTATGCCTACTTACTGTAGTACAAACATACAAGATAATAGGATATTGGAAACGTGTCCGTCAAAGCAAAGAAGCCAGGGAGAAAGGCCAAATACAAGTGAGAGTTACCTATTTTCTGAGTTCAATATCCATAAGAGGCATTCATGAACAAGCCTAGACTGTTATTTTTAAGGTCTGCAATACAGTTATTGCACATCAGATTGATGCCAGGGCAGAGGTGGCTGGGATTTGTAAAGGGACAAAAGTGCACCAGCTTAAGGTGACAACTCAATTGTCTAGATCCATTCAAACATGCTACAAAAGCAAAGGAGATATGAGTGACATCTTTGTAACGTGGTAATCCAAGGCCCCTCTACCAGCTTTTGCAGGTACAGAGAGGCCTTTGGGCCTTTGCTTTGTGAGAAGTGTGTGCTTCAAGGGTCGGCTGCTGTGGAAGCTGGAAACCACCCTGTGCAGTCAGCAATCCCACAGGTCCCCACAAAATGCTGTTCTTGGGCAGAGAAGACAAAGGGTCCTAACAATGCAACAGGGAGGGCAGAAAGCTTGCTTGGGCTCAGGCTCTATCTCTATGCTGCCTCATGCATCAACACAGCTCTTGAGGGATGCATCCCGCAGTGCCCAGTTTGGCAACGGCAGCTGACAAAGGGCAGAGGGCTGTTGGGGAATTACTGCTTCTGCAGACCCTTGATCTGAAGGGAAGTGTGTGAGATGCTGCCCAGAGGGCCTAAAAGGGAGTAGAAGTTTATAGAGATGACATTTCACTTTATGGGAAGCAAAAGGAAGGACATGATGTAATCACTTCTGGATATTATCTTAAAGGCTCCTGGACTCTAGTGGAATGTAGAAAAACATAGACTGTCAGAAGTGAGGTAGTGGCATTTAAAGGATATTACTGCTGAATTTGGCTGGGGAGCAGAGCAGCACAGGCACATTTTTCTGAAAACCATGATGCAAGCTTTAGGATGTTCTTGAAATGGACACTCAGAGAAATAAAGAGCTCAGAAATTATGCTACTTGGGAGCTTTGATTGGAATAAATTACAATCAGGAACATTATCTTTCATAAAACAAGCTTTTTTTGGTTTAAACCCCTTCTGTTCCTTGTGAAGCATCAGAGAGCACTAGAATTACTTTGGTGTAAAGTTATTTATTTTCAGACTTCTGGTAGGCTGCAGTGAATTATAGTTACTGAACCAGCTTTTATCTAAGGTTCCTGCAACTGAGCAATTAACTTTCTGACTTTTACACTAAAGCAATTCATGTAAACAGATTGTGGGTATGAAGCAAAATATTTAGCAAGTCATAAATTGTGAATCAGTTGTTGATTTGTCCTTTTTTGTTTCTTTTATTTTCTGAACAAAACATAAATTTTCTGTCTGTAGTGGGATTTTTTTCCTAATGTATTGAAATGTGTGTATCTTTGGGGTGTAGAAGAATTCTCAGAAAGAGTCTCAACCCCTGGCAGTTACCATGAGGGGTGAGAGGATGCCTCTAAGGAACAGGCATTTGGGGAATTGTTACAAACAAGATTCCATTGGTTATGATGGAATATAAATTTATAAGCAGGAAAAGACTACCTTGCATTTACCACAAACAAGAAAATGTGGCTGTGCAGTTAATGTGAGGTAGGTCAGGCAATATAAATTAATCTCCTTTCTTATCCTTCCTACTTCAGTGAGTAGCCAAGCCTACAGGATAAGTAATGTATCTCCTTTGCATGATGATACCTCCAATTCTTTGTCCTTGCTTTGCAGAGCTCAACAGTATTGCCATATAAAGTGTCATCAATATCATAGAAGCTCACCCCTTTTGAATATATGGGACACCTTCAGAGTCCCTGAAGATACAGGCCTTGTTTAATTTAGACTTTGGCTCACAGCTGCAAGATCTACCTCGATGGTAACTTCTAGAGAATAGTAATATGCCTATTGACTTCCTCTAAGACTAGTCCTTGCACCCTTCCCAGAAGATATTGCACTATGAAGATTATGGAGCAGAACATGATAAAAAGGACTTCTCTGACTCCTTTGACTGCTTAATAATTAATTATATGACCTCTGTTTAGAAGAAAAGCCAAGTTAATTAATGCATACTTCAGTAGATTGTATTGCCTATAATACGACTATGATGTATAATGTAAATTTAGGAAATATGAGGATTAAGTGTGGATAAAATGTTCCATTGTACACCATCACAAGTATTACAAGAGCACTTCTTTGCAAATGTCTTCCCTCATTCATTTTATGGCACTCTGCATCACTATGTAATCATGTATAATTGCTTGAAAAAACACTTAGACTTCTGGCTCCTTGGGGTGCAACTGAGTCGGAGAGAGATAAAAAAAGGTCAGTGTTTGAGCAAGGACTGAAATTTTCTGCAGTAGTACAGCATGTTCCCTGGAAGTGGAAGTGTTTCTGCAACACCTCCCGCAGGAGGGCTCATCCCAGTGGTCTACATCCTACGTAATTTTAATCCAAATTATGTAGCTTTAATCCAAACTTGAAACCTTTTCTGCCACCTATTGCTTTTGCATTATTTTTTGTCCTGTTATCTGAAAAAAAGTGCTTTTGATCAATTAAAACTCAGAAATGTCTTCTATCAAGTTTCTGAAAGTAATTAAAAAAAAAAATCTTCACAATATCAAAGGGAGTAAAAAAATGCTGTTATCTCCATTTTCAATGTAGAGATGTGGAGGAAAAGGTAGAATTAGTTTTCTCTGGGTGCAGGGTTGTTACAGGACTGAGGATGGTCTGGCGTTGTTGAATCCTACTTTGGGTTAGACCAACAGCCATGATCTTAAACTCTCTCATGAGTTTATACATTGTCTCCATGGTGGGTTGGGCTTTTTTTGCTTTAGGTGTTCTTACATGCACAGAATTGACTTTCTGTGATGGTCAGCTGGAGCCTTTTGGAAATTAACTGAACGGTTAGTGTAGGAAGAGAAGATAGGTTCCTTTTTCGTTATGAATCTTTTCACAGGTGTGGGCTATCTCATTAGTTAACTTTGTTATTTGACAGTTGTGAAAAGTGTCATGAGGTCTGGATGATTGCAATTACTACTCACCTTGTTCTCTGTCTTGACTCAAATGCCTTTAGGTAATTTGCAAAATCCCGAGATAAAGGCTGATATGCAAACACCATTCCTGAGATAAATGGCAACAAATGTTCTGTATGACATGCTATATTTGCGAGGCACTCAGATAACACAGTGATTGGTGTCTGGTTAGACAGATGGGGTTTTATTATTTTTCTCTGATTCTTTAAGTTGGATATTTTATTTTGAAAACTGATTCGACACTGGTCAGACTGCTCAAACCAGAGGCTTGAGAGAGGTTGTACTATTTCAGTGTTACAAAGGCGGGCAAAATGCACAAGAGTGAGGGCTAAACTGCACTTGCCTCGAGGAGTGCCAAATGACATACAAAGTTTAGGCTCAATATGTCCTGTCTGGGTGAGGGAGTAGTTAGAGGTGTCTGTCTCTTGGCTGCAGGTTCCACCAGCCAGTGGTGGTCAGGGCTCTGTGTCAGCTTTTGGGCTATTGGCTTTTGCCTTCAGCAGGAACCTCTGTGTCTGCAGCCCTGCCATGCTACAGTGCTGACCGTGACCCTGAGACTGTGCACAGGAACCACCCTGGTAACTGCAGACAGGGAAGAGCAAATCTACACTCACCATCCAGCCTGACATCTGGCCAAGATGTGCATCTGCAGTCCCAAATCAGAGCATTCCATGAAAATATGAAAACTGTTTCAAGATCAACTCTTACTTGTTCACAATCATACCATTCAAGTCAGAGGAGTGGTGAGACATAGCTGTGTCTCAGGTGTAACTGCCTTTTTTCTTCATCCAGCTTTGGAAGACATTTCTCAAGTAGTGTTGCTGTTGTGAATTTGGAGTGACATCCCAAAATGAGAAAACCACCTCTTAAGTCATTCCTGGTTAATGCTTGGTTTTCTCTCTAAATTAACAATAACCGTATATTTATCCCACTTTTTCCTTTCCCTGTTCCCACAGAAGAGTAGTCTCTAACATCGTAGTTGCAAATCCAAATCTAAAATCTATGACAAGATCCTTTCCTTACCAGACAGTGGTTGGCCCTGTAGTTAAGTTCCACGTTGCATGATTTGAACAATAAAATATTCTTCCATCCATGAGGTTTAATGGCCTGAAGATATCCATGGTAGGCCAATGGTGATGAAAATGTTGCAGCCATCATCTGTTTTGGTAAAACAGTCAGGGGTGTCAACCTAGATGTATGTAGGAAAAAAGGTGTTTTGAGTTCTAAAATTACAATAGGATACTAGGACTATGCTGTAAGTACTTTTCTTTCTTTCTTTCTCTCTTTCTCTCTCTCTCTCTCTCTCTCTCTCTCTCTCTCTCTCTCTCTCTCTCTCTCTCTCTCTCTCTCTCTCTCTCTCTCTCTCTCTCTCTCTCTCTCTCTCTCTCTCTCTCTCTCTCTCTCTCTCTCTCTCTCTCTCTCTCTCTCTCTCTCTCTCTCTCTCTCTCTCTTTCTCTCTTTGTCTTCTCTTCTCTTCTCTTCTCTTCTAACAGTGATACTTTCCAATTTCAGTGATACAGCTGTCCCCCTTTTTTTTT
>VZSE01004122.1:1342994-1435503 GCA_013398275.1 Promerops cafer | reverse complement strand
CTTCTCTTCTCTTCTCTTCTCTTCTCTTCTCTTCTCTTCTCTTCTCTTCTCTTCTCTTCTCTTAACAGAGATACTTTTCAATTTCAGTGATACAGCTGTCCCCCTTTTTTTTTCTATTAGCCTACAATAACTAATTTAAGCAGAATGACACGGATTTAGAGGTCACACCATTGAATTTCAGACAGCTGAGACGTCTAATTTAGCTGGCCTGTCTACATAGGCCTGCTGAACAATCTTTGTAAGCAGAGATGCCTTTGCAGGGGCACCTGAAATTTGAGTCACCTCCTGGAGGAGTTGTCTTTCTGGGTCAGTTATGTTGAGGTTTATGAACACTCAGTGCTGGTGAGCATCCTAATTTCATCTGAATATGAACATGTTTCTATGTCTTTCATGCCAGTTTTTTTTTTTCTTTTCTTATCCTCTTCTAACATTTTGATCAAATGAAAAAGCAAACTCTGATAGTTAAGAAATACTGATATATAATATTTCATTTTGCCGCATACCCCTCTATTTTTCTGGCTAAAATTATTTACTGCATTTGATAAAATTTGTGAAGGAGTTTTTGTTGCTTTGGAACACTGTTTTCTAGTAAAGTTACCGTTCTGCTGTCAAAATATTCAAGGTTAAAGCCAACTATAGAATAAAGCGGATAGCTTCTGTTTTTCCCATCGTCTTTGGACAAACACAAATTCCAGTTTCTCAGGCTGTTAGCTTACCGGAGGCGAATCCAGAGAGCATATGAATAAAATGCCAGATAAACAGAGGAGTATCTTCCCCCTTTTAGGATGCCAACCACACCTTAGTCAATCTCCTGTAAGGGAAGAGAGTTGAGTGTACTGGTGACAAAATGGCAAATGTGCAAACTCCCTCAAGGAGCACTTAAAAAGCTGCTTCATCACAGCAGTGTGACACGCACATGAACGCAATGATTGTTCTCTTACTTCAGAGTCCAAGCAGCCATCAACTTTACTGCACATTTCTACCTATGTGAATTACAAATTAGTGACAAATACTTTTGAAAGCTAGTCATTACCTCAATCAGTCAATTATTCCAAAGATGTATCAGTGTGATTAGTTGCTCTCAGTTAATTACATGAACAATAAGTAGCTAATAAAGGAGTACCATCATTCATATAATATTGATTTTCATTGTTTTGGAGATACTAATTTTAAAAGTCCTTTGAATCTATATATTGAGAAAACACCCAAAAATACTTTTAAAATAACTTTTTTCAGTCTACAGGCAGTGTTTTACTCTCTTCTAGTTCTTTCAGACAAACTTATGCTTCTGCCATCTTCTCAGCAGTTTTGAAAAATAATGAAATGGTCTTCAAATGTAGTATTAGTAGTGAACTGTGTTAAGAAGGTTGAGTGAAGGATGATTAGACCACTTGCTGCTTTTAATCACTTCACCCTTGTCCAAATCTAAACTGATGCCAAAAGCTGGCAAAGAAAGTTGGGTATGTCAAAGACATTGTATTTCATTCCTATAAAAACACAATTTGCTCTGAAATTACAGATGAAATACTATAGGATGTCATACTTCTCCTCCCTAAAATTAGCACCTGAGGAAGAATGCTTAGTGAAGGCACTTTTTAAAAAAAGATTGTGCCAGTTGGTTCCTTACATTTTGTATACCTTGTTCTTTCTTCTCAGGACCTTCATCCCAGCTTGTTAAATCTTTATAGCTCAGTCACATTCCCAAGCTTGAAAAACTCTGAGAAAAGATGCACATCCTCCTGGGTCAAAAAAAGCCTTTGTGACACCCCAAGAGGCATTTGCATGTCCTGCCGAGTGTGTTTGGCTTCCCCCCACAGAGTCCATCTAAGGACAATAATCCAGCATTGGATGATGGAGCCACTAGAGATGATCTTTTAGAAGACCTTCCCCTTCTCTCCAACTCTCCTGATGTTTTAAAAACTGTATGATTATCTAAGGTTTTTAGTTTTAATATTTTCATTTTCATTTCACCTCTATCTTTACTTTGAATGTCTCTCTTGATTCCTGCTCCAGTTCTAGCTGCCCTGGGCAACAACTCCATTAACATATCACTAACACCTTCCACTTATTTATTAAAAAAAAACCCAACCTGAAAAAGTCCAGTTAAATCTCAGTAGACTATGATCATCTTTAACTTGGCATAGTCTAGTGGTTAAAGCAATATAATAGAAGGCAGGAATATCTGCACCTGACAAAAATTCCCTCAGAAAAAAATATAAGCTCTGTATCACAGCTTCTTTATATGTAAGGTAAAATTTATACCTGACAAGGTGTTGTGAAACATCTATATATGGTATGAATTATTTTGCCCCTCTTAATTTCCTTATTATGGCTGCTAAATACTAATTGCATGACTTGAACTCATGTTTTTGGTGAGTTCCCTTGCATGATTTCAGAACAAAATCACCCTTCATTAACTGTTTTTCATTCTCCAGTGTACCTAATAAATAAAAAAACATTAGAGGAACACAGAAATCCTGCTGTATTGAACTAGTGGTACCTAGTCCATTAATGCTTTAATCATCAGAAACATAGTGGATATATAGTTTTCAGACTAATTTTAAAGAGGTCTTCTCCAAATAATGAGAGGAATATGAACTCTTGCACATCCAAACTGATGTTCTTCAATGCATAGATCAAACTACAGCATTGCACTGGATTCTTGGCAAAAATGTGTAAAGGTCTTCAAGTGTCATCTAAATAAAACACTGCAGAAAAGGCAAAATTGTAGGGCTGATTTGAGCATTTATGATAATTTTGTCTGGAGGTATGTGACACTCTAGCAAAATTGCACCACCTCTGATTTCACATTACTGCTGTTGTTTCTTTGTTCTTTCTATTTTTTTTTTTTAATTTCATGAGGCAGGCATGGAAGGACACTGATGGGAGGTATTAGTCAAGGGAGGTATTACTGCTGCTGAGAAGGTGAAATAGGTGTCACTGCTGAGGAGAGGGGCTGATAGATGTGAGTGGATACACCACCATCTCTGATACTGGGTATGTGGAGGGTAGGAGAATATCATGTTGTAGATGATAAAGTGTTGTAGACACAACAACTACATCATTCCCCTTGTACACCAATACAAGGGAAAAGGACTAAATTAATTCTTTTGGAAGCTGATGTACTCAGGATATGGACAAATTGGGGTAGTCAGAACCAAATTACACCCCTATTGCCATTCCCTTTATACAGCGCTTCAGGAGCCACCACACTAATGAGATTCAACATCTTCCTCCTGGCTTTATAAAAGTCCCTTTTCAGGTCAAATTTATTATCTCCTTACATTTCTTCCTGTTGGCACACTCCTGAGGCAGAGGTAGATCGCTGAGTAAACACTAAGCTCAGTCAGTGCAGTTGCTGCAAATGCTCATATTTGTCATGACAGTGATGCAGTGGGATTTGAAATGATGGCATATTCTGAGCTCCCTGAGCATTCCTCTTGCACAGGCCCCATGACCTGACTGAGGCCAGTCTTACTCACTAATCTTACTGCTCTTTGCCCAGAAGGCTTTACACCTGTATGACTAAATGAAATACTAATTTCTTTTTCTGCAAAAAAGAAAAAGCCGGAAAACAGAAACAATGCAAAAGTGATTGGATCAATTTGTTTCAACTACTTTGTGTAATCTTGGATTTAGCGCCATTTAGAGAAACTTAAAAGAAATTCTGAATTATTTTTCCTTTTTCTTTCTTCCTATGCTCAGTTTTGACACTGGAAAGAACTAATTTTGTCTTTTACCAAACAATTATAGCAAAAATGCTTAACCTATTTTAAATGCACTTGCATTTATTTTATCAGGAGTTCCTCTTCTTCCAGATACATTTACAAATACATACAAAACTCCATCTACTTAATGTGAGCTAGACAAATACAACATAATCTTCATGTGCAAAAGATTCTCTATAAATCAAATCCTTCTTGGATGTTAGAATAGGCTCTCCAATGAAGAGAAAAGAAAATAAAAAGAGTGTGCGACATAAGAACCGGAATAAACAAAAACTCTGGCATGCTAAAAGACAGAGGAATGAGGAAAAAACAAGTCAAAGGCCTCTCTCTTGAAATCTCTCCTAACTGGCAAATCACTTCTATCACACCATGATATTGCAGCACCATGAGGAGACAGATGCTCCCTAAAGCAGTCAGCCTCCAAGCAATTCAGTATATTTCAGGCCAAAGCAAATAACCTGGCTTCTGATAGAAAACTACCCAAACCCCAGAACATTTCACGGTAAGCACGTCATCTGCTTCCTCTTCAAAGCACTATGAAAAAGGCAGGAAAAAGAGGGATTTTTTACCCTTTTTTTCCCAGGAAGAACGGTATAAAATGTAAATGATAATCTTTAGATTAAACAAGACCTTTAAGATCATCAAGTACAATCATTAACCCGACACTGCCAAGTCCACCACTAAACCATGCCCCTGAGCACCACTTCTGCACATCTTTAAAATATTTACAGGCATGGTGACTCCACCACTTCCCTGGGTAGCCTGTTCCAGTGCTCGGACACCCTTTCTGCGAAGGATTTTTTCCTAATATCTAGTCTAAATCTTGCCTGGTGCAACCTGTGGCTGTTTCCTCTTATGTTGTGACTTGTTACGTGGGAGAAAAGACCAATCCCCCAGCTGACTACAACCTCCTGTCTGGTACTTGTAGACAACAACAAGGTCTTCCTTGAGCCTCCTTTTCTCCAGGCTAAACAGCCACAGCTCCCTTAGCTGCTCCTCATCAGATTTGTGTTCCAGACCCTTCACGAGCTCCATTGCTCTGGTCCTGCTGGCCACATTATTTTTGATACAGACCAGGCTGCCTTCTGGCCTTCTTGGCCACCTGAGCACACACTGGCTCATGTTCGTCTTCTGTTGACCAGCACGACCAGGTCCTTCTCGTGTAGCCCTGCCTGGAGTTATTGTGACCCAAGTGCAGAATGCAGCAATCGGCCTTGTTGCACCTCATACAATTGTCCTCAGCCCATGGATGCAGCCTGTCCAGATCCTTCTGCAGAGCCTTCCTGTCCTCCAGCACATCAACATTCCCACCTAGCTGGGTGTCATCTGCGAACTGACTGCACTCAATCCCCTAGTCCAGATCATTGATAAAGATATTAAACAAGACTGGCCCCAATACTGATCCCTGGGGGACACTGCTTGTGACTATTTGCCAGCTGAAGGCATCATATTCACACCTCTCTCTGAGCCCAGCCAGACAAATTTTACCCAGAGAAGAGCACGCCTGTCCAAGCCCTGAGCAGCTAGCTTCTCTGGGAGAATGCTGTGCGAAATTGTGTCAAAGGCTTTGCTGGACCTCAGGTACACAACATCCACAGCCTTTCCCTTATCCATCAGGTGGGTCACCCTGTCAAAAAAGGAGATCAGATCAGTCAAGGAGCACCTGCCTTTCATAAACCTGTGCTAGCTGGGCCTGATCCCCTGGTTATCCCATACATGTATGTGATGGCACTCAAGATGATCTGCTCCATGATCTTCCCCAAGCACCAAGGTCAGGTGGACAACCCTGTAGTTCCCCAGATCTTCCTTCCAGTCCTTCTTGTAGATGAATACCACATTTACTAACTTCTGGTGAACTGGGACCTCCTCAGTTAGCCAGGACTGCTGGTAAATGACAGAAAGTGGCTTTTCAACCAGTACCCTCAGCACTCTTGGGTGGATGCCACCTGGTCTCATAGATTTGTGCATGCCTAAGTGGCATACTAAGTTGCTGACCTTTTCCTTTTGGATTGAGGAGTCTTCATTCTGCTCTCTTTCCCTTTTTTCCAGCTCACAGGGCCTGGGTGGGTACCTGAAGGACAACTGGTTTTTAATAGTAAGACTGAAGCAAAGAAGTCATGAAGCACCCCGAACTGTTCCTCAGCTTTTGTCACTATGTTTCCCCTGCAGCCAATAAAGGATGGATATAATCCTTAATCCTCCTTTTGTTGTTAATGTATTTATAGAAACTTCTAAAATGTCTTCTACAACACTAGCCAGATTAAGTTCTACTTGGGGTTTGATCCTTCTAATTTTCTCCTGGTATAATTTCATAACATCCTGGTAGTCCTCCCACATTCCCTGCCCTTTCTTTTAAAGTGCATGAGTCCCTTCTTTTAAAGTGCATTTTTTTCCTGAGTTCCAGACAAAACTTCCTGTTTAGCCAGCCTTGCCATTTGGGACATGGGGACAGCCTGCTTCTGTGCCTTTAAGATTTACTTCTTGAAGAGTGTCCTGCCTTCCTGGACTCTTTCCCCTTCAGGACTGATTCCCAAGGGACCCTGCAAATCAGTTTTCTAGAGCAGCCAAAGGCTGCCCTTCAGAAATCCAAAGTAGTTGATAACTCCTCTCCTTACCTGTCTGAGAATCAAATTGTGATTACTATGCCCGAGAGGCCCCAAGCACCAGCCCTTCTGCATTCACAAACAGCAGGTCCAGTGGGATGCCTTCCCTATTTGGCTCACTCCCCAGCTGTGTCAGCTGCCTATACAACATTTGGTCTGCCTCTTCATCCTGGTTAGGTGGGCTATAACAGACTCCCTACCTGATTTCTGCCTTCTTGGCCTTCCCTCTGATTCCTGCTTATAGACATTCAGCCCTATGGCCACCATGATTCATCTCTAACCAATCAAAACACAAGGCTACCCCACCACCCCTCTTTCCTTGCCTATCACAGAATGACAGAATGGTTAAGGTTGGAAGGGATCACTGAATGTCATCTAGTCCAACCTCCCTACTCAAGCAGGGTCCCCTAGAGGACACTACTCAGAAATGTGTCCAGACAACTTTTGAGTATCTCCAGTGAGGGAGACTCCACAGCCTCTCTGGGCAACCTGTTCCAGTGCTCAGTCACCTGCACAGTAAAAGAGCTCATCCTCATGTTCAGGTGGAGCCTCCTGTGCATCGGTGTCTGCCCTTTGCCTCTTGTCCCATTGCTCGGCACCATCGGGCAGAGCCCGGATCCATCTTCCTGACACCCTGCCTTCAGATATTTACAGACATTGATGAGGACCTATTGAAGTCTTCTCCAGGCTAAACAAGTGTCCCTCCTGAAGAGTTTATAGCCATGCATTGCAGCACTCCAGGCTTGGCCTCAAAGAAAATTTTCATTTGATGGAGAGAGCAGAGTGCTGTAAGCACTCTTGATCCCTGTTGACTGTGATCTGCCAGATAGCAGAGAAGTGCTCCTCCCCATCATCATGGTGGGCACTTGCACAGCAAAGGACAGTATGGGTCCTTCAGCTCAGAGACTGGCATAACTCTAAGTTTGGTAAAACAAATCTGTGTGTTTCAAACACAGGACATTTCTTATGTTGAAGATGATCTAGAAGAATTTCAGCAAACTCTGGGTGCGAGACAACTTGAGAGACCATTCAGTAGCATTCACATATCTCTTCAAGCTATTTAATTGACTGCTGTCATCTAAATGCTTTAGCAATCCTGGAAATATTTCTTTATGTTGATAAATTTTTGGCAGTTGTAATAATTAATGCCTGCGGAATAAAAGGTGTGTCTATAAATTGCTGTATATTTTTGTGTAGGTAGCTGCACATAAATGCAACCACAGGCATTCGATAATCATAAAAAAAGTGTGAATGCTGAGCTCAGATCCAATGTGCTTATTGATTAAAATGCCAATAACAGCTATGTATTGTAAAAATTAGGGACAGATTGCAAGATTATACATGAAGCACACAGGGAAATGACTTGTTTAGATTATGTTATTATCTCTAGTGAAAGTAGTCCACATAATTGTTCTGTCAAGTAAGATTTTTACACTGCAAGTTAGAAAAGTGTGGGGGAGCCTGTTAACCCCACTTGTTTGACCTGTTCCTGTCAGAACTATCTTTAGCTGGAGCTTAAGAATGAACAAACCACATAAAGTCTATACCCCCTTTCTAACATTATTATCCCCCCCGCTGGTTTAATTTATGTGTTTAATTTTGGTTTGCTGGGTGCAATATGGCTAATTGCTTGAGAACTGTGCAACCTTACAAGTGAAATTTTGCTTTTATAATTTGTAGCACATCAAGTGTAATAATATTCATTTAATTTCTGAAAAAGATAATTATGCTAATAGAATTATTTGAATAAAAATTCACACTCTACACAGGATAATGTCCTCTACCTCTTAATTTATACTAATGTAGGTCTGTAAGGAATTTTTAATAATGTGCTTCAACCCAGGGCAGGGAAGGGCTAGACAGAAACAAAGGACTGACAGGTGTTAAATGGGACAAAAAGGCTTCAGAGGTTTTGCAGCAAAAGCTGTCAGAAGTGATGCAGGTATTGAATTTGGATAGATGCTACAAGGTACTGTAAGCAGCCCCTGGTCATGTGGGGGGATGTGGTCTTGCTATGTTTAGCTAACAAAGTTAAAGTAAGGGAGGAAAAAAAAAGACACTGCAGATCAGCAATTGCATGACACGCAAGCAGGGCTTTCGAGGTGTAACCCTTCGTGCAGATCACCCGTTGCCCCCCCAAAATGTGTGGCACCTAAGAAGGGCCAGTACTGTGTGAGAATGACCATGCAGAAGCTGCCATCCAAAAGGACGTGGCACCCAGCTTCTTCCATCACCCTGGAGAGGCAGCTGGATGGAAAGACAGTGGTAGGAGAGGAACAGCACCTCCCTTAGTCCCAGGGCAATACAGTCTGGTTTTAGAGCCATCCAGTAGGCAGCAGTTGGTCATGATGGCTTGGAACTGACTCATGAGGCATCACACATACTGCTCTCTGATGCCCAGACATCCCCCATGCTAGACAAACTCTATTTCAGCATTTGGGTGGTGTCCTCAGGACCACTGTTGACCAATAAAGAAGCTTTTAGGGATGAGAAGGGTCATTCTGAGGTGGGGAGAGCCAGGGATTCTGCTAAAATGTAGCCCAGCATAAGCAAACCTCTCATCTGACCACCAGCCTGAGAGATGCACATTCTGGCCATTCCATGCCCCCAGGCCACAGCTGAAGCATCCTGAGAGATGCCTTGGTGCCTTTGCTGTTCAAGGGTGGACATCAATTCAGTTTTCCTGGAGTCATTAGGACTGTTGCTGCATTGGGTGACTGCTTGCAGTGGGAAAGTCATGCCTTCAGCTAAGCTCTCTTTGTGTGCAGCCTTTAGGATCCCTATGCAAATGAGGTGTTAATGCAGCATAGTTTGCTGTATTTTATTTTGGATGAGATCAATTGTCAGTGTGGCCAGATTTAAAAACGTGTGATCCTCATCTCTTCCCAGAGTAAACTTCCATCCCCTGGCTCTTGCATGTGTTGCTCAGTGAGAGGCTGGTGTCTGTCAACATTAAACCACACTAAAGTCTCCTGCAGCAGTATAGAGTTCTTGCTTTTAAAATTGTGCTGTTGGGGATTTCCAATGTTGATTACTTCATTTGTAGCAATTTCCTAGACTTGGAGTGAGGAAACTGTTGCAAATCCTCTGTGAATGGCTTAAACAGGGATGCATGATAAATGAAAGTATCTAAAGGTGGTGACTTTCATACTAGAGTAATATAAAATACTGTGATTAATGCCCAGAGTGTCAGTCCATGTTTTCTCCCTGAATTATTTCAGGAGGGTTTTCTTACATGCCATTACTATATTTACAGGTGATAAAAGAGCAGGATTGGCAGCCTAAGAGCTTGAAAAAACTGTTTATCCATGGAAAGGGTGTTGTTATGAGGGACAGGTTTTGCACAACCCTGTGTTTCTTCCTTTTACCACTGTTCTTGTCCTCTTTCTCCTTCTGTACTAAGTTAATCATGCACAGAATTGGTGATTTCAAGGTCACAAATAAGGAGACACTTTTGCAGCCTCTCGTTTTTGCTGGAAAAGAAGGGGGACTGAGGTCAAGGCTATTCATTTCACAAATGCTGGCTGACATTAATGTCTGAATGCTTTCTTGATTTCCTCTGTTGGGTACGGGAAATAGCTTTAATATCTTGTATACCACAATGTGGTAGCTATTGCCTTTTAATGTTGATCCCTATAGACCATCAATCCCTAACTAGTGTGGCTACTTACTGAAACTGAGATGATTTCACACTGATTTATAGCTAAAAGATTCTCATGATTAATTCCTCAAGTTGTATGGTTTCACTTAATTTTTTAAATTCCTTTGGCCATCAACCGCCACTGATTTTTAGGTAGAAATCTTCACGGATTGGATTGTGGAGTACTTAAGAACATTAATGGATTATATGGCCGCATGTTTTTATGGAGCTGAGTTACTTAATGATGTCAGAACATTTGTTTTTGAGAATTTTTTTGGGTTTTCCTTTGATAGGTTTAAATACAAAGTGCCTTATAAGTGGGGAAGAACAAGTTTGTATGAAATAAAGATGGCTATGGATCTTCACTGAAAACACATAGTGAGGCTATTTTTACTTTCATTGCTGAGTTTTGCAGAATAAACAGATTACAATAAACAGAATACAGAGAGATGATAGCATTATTATTATTATTTATACAGCACCATAAATGTGCATTCTGCTTAACATACAAATAAAAGATATCTCAGGAGATCACTTCAAGTTCAACTCCAACATAAAGCACAACTTTCTCCTGAACATTTCCTTTTTTTCACAGTTGTTAAGAACAAATGTTTCAGACTGGAGTGCATTAAACTGAGGAACAGAAATCCTTACCTAGGCTCAAAAATAACATGATTTGATCTTACTGCTTAAATGTATAGGCCAAACTCACTCTGTGATAAAAATCCTCCTGACTTCAGGGAAGGCCAGAACTTATGCAACATTCCCACCAAAGCTGCTGAAATCCAGGAGTGCTCTGAACTTGTGAAAATTAAGAAGATTTTTAATGTTTTTAAGGTGATGCCTCACTGTAGGGCATAACACCTCACAAAAATTATTGCAATATGTCAAACTCTGTATTAAGCACAGTGCTCACTTTCAACCCAGACCTTAATAATTTAAAAAATTTTATTCTCTTATTTTTTAAAGAGAATAAACACTGAAGTGATTGAGGCCTAGAGAAGCTCTGTGAGGAAGGAAATGTTGGAGACTGAATACATTTAGAAACCCCAGCTGGAGCTCTGACCCGGGTGATAAGTTGTGTAAGCTCACCTCCCAAGGAGTTGAGAACATGTACATGCACTGTTGTTACCCACAGACATGAGCAGGGAGCCACAGGGGTGAAGGGAAAAGCTCACTCCAGAGGAACAGAATATTCCAAATGAACAGTTTTAAAGGAAAGTCCCTGGAAATACTAACCAAGTAATGCAACAAATTAATTGAAAATGGAGCGTTAAAAATACTAATTAATATAAATGTCAATATAGTATAGTGTTTACAGATTTCAAAGGGAGGAAAGAATGTTTGTTGGAAAACTTTGTAGTTTGCAAGGCAATAAGAGACTCTGGCAGGTGCCAAGCCCCTTGGGGATAAATCATGGCCAAGCTTCAGAAGTCAGGATGGAATATGAGTTTCGGTGTATCTGCAGCTAGGATCTTTGGCAGGATGAAATGTTTTGTGTACCAAAGGGACACCTCTTCAGAACAAATTCTTTCTTTTAGAACTTAATTGTCAATGTAAAACCCCATTAATACAATTGTGGCAGGAAGATTTATCTAACTTTAATGTCTTGACAAACTGGGTAGAAGTTCTAAATAGCCTTTTTTTTTGACACCTGTGGAAATTCACCCAATCAAAAAAATTTAACTTCCATCCCTTTGAGCAAATGAACTGTGTTGCTGTTGGGGCACTGAACATTTACTGCAGCAACAAGCAACAAGAAATAGTGTCCCAGTAAGAATACCACCCTAATCACACATCTTTTCATCATGACACAAAGATAAACCCAATTCAAAACCTTTCCCCTGAATACAAATATTCAGAGCAGGTTCCCAGAGCCATCTTCATCTGTTGTCCCTGTTTTCTCCCACAGATGTAACAGGAATGCTGAGGCTGAAATTGTGTAGCTCCCCTAAACATGAGATAATGCTATTCTTTCTAATCATCACTGTCAATTAGCTAAGAATTCCTGAAGTGCCAGCTAAGCTGTGATGGAGAATAGACTTCAATATATTCTAAATCTGTACTGGAGAACAGGAGTACTACATTTTTCTCTGTGCAAGAGTTTGTTTTGAGCATATGCACTGTCCATATCCTGAACTCTTCATAAACTGCAGGAGTAAACAGAGAGTGCTGCATTACAGTGTTCAAAAAGTCCTCCAGATGCTGTGCTTGTCTTTAAATCATGAACAAAATCGATTTGTGAAGTCTGTATTGAATACTCTATTTTCAGTAAGAACCTGTGGAAGCCTATTTTTTTAAGAAATGGAAGGAAAAAAAGGCGAAGTCCTTGCTTCCAACCAAGAAAGACCTGACACAATTTCAAGTAAATATGAGTAGTAAAAAGATGTTCTAGCACTGCACTATATCCTCAAGTTGCAAAAGTTAGTAGACTGGAAATGTGCATCATTCCAAATCTGAATGGATGAAAGGGCTTTTGGTTCTCAAGGGTTTGTCCATAACAATTCAGACCACGTTAGAGTTTGGGTATTTGTCCTTTTCTATTTGCTTGACCCAGGGGTTAGGAAGCAACTCTACTGGAAAAAATTCTGGACTCTTGTGAATTTAGTAGAACTTTTGTAGTCAGCCATGTCTGGAGTGGGATTTTCTTGATTGTCTTAAAACAACTGGAAGCAAATAGCACAGTCTGAAAGAAAATTCTGTAAAACCAAGGAGAAAATTTCTCTTCCGGGGATTAGAAAACACAGAAGCCAATTCTGTTGAATTGAAGTCTATCTTTACAGTTCTTCCCAGTGCAATATATGATTTCAAATACCTTTTGAAAACAAGGGATGGCATCCAAAAAAAGGGCTCTCTGGTATACCCGGCTGGCATTTATTATTACAATCCAGTTTCTGAGGAAAGGTTTTGGACGCAGTCCTTTTTCTGACCTGAAAAATAAGATCAGGAAGATTATAAAGTAATTCCAATGAGGGAAATAAAAATTTACCTGGATATTTTGTTTTAAAAGTCTCAATCAGAAAATAGCCTCTAAATCAACAAGCAGCTCCTAAAGCTGTTTGAAAGCCTAATACAAAATTTCTGTTTAAGATCTAAAGGAAATTCTCTCTTGTCTGTGGAAAGGGGTTCAGCTAGTGTCTCAAGGTCTGTTCCAGATGTTTTTAAATCTGCATGTTTTAAATCTGCTTTACCTTGATAATCCTTCCCAAGACCATCCAGGAAGAGGTCCCGGTGCTCTGAGAATTCAGAAATAAAAAGATCTCTCCAAAGTGATCTTAGTGCTAACTTCAGCTGCCTCTGGCCCTCATCCAGCAGAGCACTTAAATCTGTTCTTCTCTTTGAAATTGGCTTGGCAATGTCAGCAGGGCTTCTCACATATCTGCAGTTAAATATCAGCATAAATGATTATTTAGATCTAACCCATCTCTATCAAGGCTTGAAGTACCCACAGTAGTCACTGCAAGGAGGGCCTTGTTTCATATTTCTGTTGATCATGTTAACATGTTATTTTTCTCTTTCACCAGACTTGACTTGCCACACACTGCTCTGGTTTAGGCTCCAAAGCTTCTTTGGCCCAAATTCATCCCCCTCAATCTAAATAACTCAACCCCTTCAATCACCTCCTCGGTACCCACGCATATTTACTGCAATGGCCTGTGTCCATTGCTGGGGAGTGCTGACCTCCAGTAAAGCCAGCAATGGCTTTTACTAATTAAAGAACAACTCGCCTTCTCTAGCTTTGCCCTTCGATTCCTCCTAGGAATCCTTTTCTCCTTAATAGAAAAATGTCTAGATGATGGAACAAAGCACAGTCGTGTGGTGACCCTTGATTGCGTAGAAATCTAATAGCTGTCTTGCAAGCTGGGCATCCACCTTTCCTTTCTTTTTTCCTTAGAACTTTGTAAAAGCTAATTGGAAAGCAATCACAGCCCAACACTCAATAGACTTTCACATTTCAATAGCAAACAATTTTTTTCTGTGTTCAAGAGGCACACTGTGGACAATTTGCTCCCTTTCAGAGAAGGCAGGTGGCTTGATCTTGGCTAGGGAAGAAGGCTACAGCATATCACTATTATTACCTTCTTTATATGAGAATAAATGTTTTATAAAAGTTCTGAAAATAATTTCTTATGTCAGGGAGGGAGAAACTTAGTTCTAGTACTCAAAATGCTTTAATTAGTTTTCCCTGAGTCTGTTTTCTCTGTTATCCCACTATAGCTGAATCAGTTTTATTACCCTGAAGAAATAATTTGCTCTTATTAAGACCAAGTATTCTGTTCAATAATTTAATATGTTACATTCATCTTTAGCATTAAAAGGCCTGAGACAAAGTTCACTGAAATCAATGGAAAGCCTGCTAGGGACACCAAACGGCTTTGGATCCTTTTAAGGGAGTTTTAGTCTGAAGAAGCATCTATATTGTGGTTATTATGTGCAGCATATCTAGCTTGGATATTATTAGAGGTGTAATTATGGTAGTTGAGGGCTCTGTGAGGCCAAATGGCAAGTATTTATGCAAGTCCTTGAGCAGGTGGAGCCTTTTTTAGTCTGAGTTCTTTGCTGCCATGGTTACACTACTACAAATACCTTGTTACCTTAAATTTAGTTTACTTATAGTTACACAAGTTGAAGTCACTCCAGTATAGCCAAATTTACTCTCCCTAAAGGTTTCTTGTGTTATGGTGATTTCATCCCTTAAATCAGAGATATATCTCACTCTGATTTTCCTTCATCACTGGCTGCATCACACTACTGCTTGTCAGCAGTCATCCGTAACAGACAGTCTTCTCTAGCAGTATTGTCATTTTCACTTACAATATATTTTCTCCTTTCATTACTCGAAAAGGTTTTAATACTCCTCCTTTTCTGATAGGTAATTCTTGTTCCTAGCCACCTGTGTTTCCCTCATGGATCTGTTAATGGCAACAAATTAATCCCTAGATGCATTATAGCATGGTTGAGCACCATTGTATTGACAATTGAGCCAGAAAAGCCTTTCTAGCTCAGTTCCTCAGAGACTGAATATAAAAAAGCTATCCTAGAACATCCTACGCTGATATTAGGCAGTATAAAAATTGTGTTATGTGCTGGAAATATTATTCTCCTCCAATTGATAGTGAAGCCTAATAATCATCAAATGTATTTTGGAAGTGTCCAGTACACTTGCTTATCAGTCTGAGAATCATGAGCATCTATTTTAATTTCGGGAGAAAAATTAAAATGCCACAATAAGCATCTTAAACATTTATTTAACAAGAGAGGAAGTCCCTTATCATGTTTATTGATATTCAAGAAGGCAAAATCTGATGTCTGTAAGTAATCTTATGTACTCAACTATATCCTGTTTTGTTATTGTCTTGCATGTCCACTTGAAATTCCTTCACCATAATCTACTGGGACATTATGGGGCAGATCTAAAGCTGGGTCACTTCAAGGTTAATGGTTGAACTCAATCTTAGAAGCCTTTTCTATCCTAAATGTTCCTATGTTTCTAAGAAGGGGCAACTTGATACTTAGAGTCTCTTTTGCCTTGTACACTATTTCAAAATGTAATGAAAATTTCTTCAGACATGTAATTTTGTGTCCTCATTTTCCATTGCTTTAATTTTTATTTCTTTTTTTTTTTGAAGCTTGTGAGAATTTAGGCTACACATAAATAATTTCCTCTAAGTTTTTTCACAAATGTGAAATCCTTACATTTTTAAGGAACGCCCTGAATCACGTGAGGGAGACATAGAGTAATCTGGCTACAAGAACTGGTATCTTGAACCCTGTAATTAATTTTAAAGTCATGGTACTGGAACCCTTCCACCATCTGTGTTCTCGATGCATGGACTTCATGAGAAGTATTACTACAACCTCTAAATGGAAGGAAAAATGAGGGAACAAATTGAGCAATTATTAAGAACAGAGCTATTTTCCTGATGAAACATGACTCATGCTGACAGTGGAGATTCAAAGTACTCTGCAGATTTAATAGTCATAAGTAATATTTCACTGGTGATAAGTGATGCTTGAGAAAGATAAATTTTGAAGGGAAAGAAATTCTTCCTGAGTTTGTTCAGACACTTGTGTATCTTTTTTCTTGGATCCCTTTACCACAACATCTATAAGGAACCAATGCCTAGGCTTTGGGGACAGCTGAGTTTAATTTCTAAGCCTAATGCATGTATGCCCAAATACATTGGAGTTTTGTTCCATATTCTTTGTACTTTTTTTTTTTACTTCAGAACAAAAATAATGTAAGAATATATTGATATGCCTGCACTGATTAAGTGAATGACCCCGATACAACCAATTAATAATGTATATTCTCACTTATCTTGAAGGGTTAAGGAAGACAGCTCTTGATTTATAACACTCAAAATACTTGATATGAAAGCATGAGCTCAGAAAGGAGGCATAGGCAGACTTCATGTCTTACTGTCTATTCTTCCTTGGGAGGTTCTGAAATATGATTCAAAAAGCTATTATCATGAGTGTATGTAGGTGAAGCTAGGACTTATTATGCATTAATTATAATCTACCACAAGCCCATCATAAGGCTATTGCTGGACCAAAGAAAAATACCTCTTTAATGTAATCTTGATGGCGTACGAATCTATATCATAGTTCCTGCTATGTATGTAAGAACAAGTATATTACAGTATAACTGTATTAAAGTAGCTTTTGCAAAACTTCTCAGCTTTTCCAGAGGGTTTTAAAAGCTAATATCAGTGTTGCTGTAATATAAAAGAAAGATTTTGTTCTTACACTTTTTAAATGTGAAGTGTACATTTGATATTCTTCATACAATACTGGTTTTTAATGAGGCAAAATCTGTACAAAGTGTCTGTTTCTTGACTGATAGAAACTCAGAAGAAGAAATTAGTATTGTGAGAGAATATTATTTGCTTCTCTTGGCACTATCTTTTTGTCTTCATAGCTGAACCCTTTATTATTTTCATCTTTGCTCTATTGAAATCTTGGGGCAGGGAATACTTGTGGAGCAAGATATACCTCCAAGCACACACAGGTGTACTGAAAAGCCTTATGTGTAAGCTCCTGCAGTGATTCTTTAAATCCTTAAGCTAATCTATTGTCCATCTTCTCTATACTCAATGCTCTGTTCTTCTTTTTCTCTGTTTTCAAATTGGACAATTCTATTTTCCGCTTCACTGAAATGAGAGTCAAAAGCCTTTGATTTATACCCCCAGTTCTCTCATTTACAGATAGTACCATTACAGGGATTTTTCACTATCCATTCTGGTTTCAGGTAAGGTTAGAATTGCTCTGGATCTTGACAGCTGTGCAGCAGCAATAGGCTCAGGAGAGCTGTGAGAATGAGTCGTGTTCTCCAGTGGCAAGTGGGGAGGAATTTGTATTCTCGAGATGTAAGAGGTGGTTTTCTCCTCTTTTATTTCAAAACAAGACTTATTCCTAGGTGTTCTAGACAGCTAAAATGATCAGCAAAGCCACTGGTTTTAGGTCAAGAAGAAAAGAAATATGTTTTGAAGTGCAAACAGAGGTATCACCTCCTTTCCAATACAAGGACAGCCACACTTCTATCAGTGTTTCTCATAGGTTGCTTCTCTTCCCTTCACCCCCATGACCTGCTGGAAGAACTTGCTGTTACCTGGGATTCCCAGAAGAAAGTGGGTGCACCCCTTCACTCATGTACTCCTTGTCCAGCCAACCTCTTTTGATATGTGGTCCCGGAGGTGTAGAGTGCAAGCTGTCCTCTGACAGCTGTACTTATGCTATAAATATAATTGTACAAGCCTCTTATCCAACGCCAAGAGCCCTTGGTGAGCCAGCCTTTACTAGCAGTGGGCAGGAGAGTGTTTGCAGAAAGGGACAAGTGTCAGGTCACGTATATGTGGAGAAAATCTCAGAGAGATGCCCAAATCCTACTGAGAGTTGATAGGAACTAAGTGCTGAACAGACCCTTTCTGCTCCAGCATGCCTTGCCCTGAGACAGAGATGTATCACACATGCAGGGCTCAGTGCTTCTTAGGTGTGGTTTATTCCTGTTAAAAATGAAAGAAAGAAAGGAAAAAACTCAATGACATTGTTTTCCACTGAGTCTAATCAGGTTCTTAATTTATATTTTTTCCTAGATAGACCCTTAAATAGGTTTAGAATATAAACTACAGCAGAGAAGATCAAGGGGTTTTATTTCAATTCTCTGACAACCCGATTTAAATTCATTGCACTGATACATTTAAAAAAATTCATTTTCCTGTATTTAAAAGAGTTTAAAAAAAGTAGTAAAAGCATTTCTGCTTTACAGATAATGATAGCATTTAACAGCTCCACATGAGTGCCAATATTAATGCTATGCTGAGGTATATGGTGAGAAGGAAAGCAAAGTTTTTACTGCTTTTCTTAGATGTTTTTTTACAACCAACACTCAGCCAAACTGGGAATAAGGTGGCAATGCCACATTCCTTTATGTCCTGCTAGTTGTATGACACCTCTGTTTAATGCCAGCACACTGAATATATCAGCCTCTTTTAGACACAGCTGCCAGAAGGCAAGTGGAAGACCAGGCATAGGCATATCTTTAGGCTGGCAGTCAGAGAAAAAACTCTTTCCAGAAATTTTTTTGAGGACAATTTATTTTGCAGCATCACTTTAGGGCAACAGGAAGGGTCAGAAGTTAAATGAGAGAGCAATTTGTTGACAACATGGGGAAAATTCTGCTAGTGGACTTTGAAATGGGAAATGTTTCTTAAAAGCAGACCAGATGGAAGTTGATCATTTTGATGTTTGCAGGACACAGAATAGACATATTGTCAATTACCTAAAAGACTGCACAATTTATCAAATATGAGTCAGACAAGAAGTGAAAGAGAAGTTATCCATATAGGGGAGTTCAATGAACAAGTTAGCCCAGCTGAGTGAAAATCTCTAGCAAGAGATCTTTAAAGCATATTTTTGATCCCAGATAAAAGATCACACTTATCAGTGGTGTTTTCTCTTGTTCTTGTTTTTCAGCTGGATTTCCCAACGAAATGTTGTTTAAACACTCAGATTGTCTACTTATTTTTTAATATCATGGCCTTACCTTTTAAATCAACTGGTGATTTTTGACAAAGGGACAGAGGTCTCAGATATACTTTCTTCCTACTCAATTACTGCATACAGACAGTTTGATAGAGAGCTCCCTGCTAATGTCTTCTTGTTGCAGTATGAGCACAAACCATATCAGGCTCCAGTGAGTCTGTACTGATGAAGAGTGCCCTGAGAAACAAAGCCAGAGACAGGCAGGTTTCATTCTTTGTGCTGCTGATGAAGTCTCATTTTTGCTACAATCTGCTAAATTCAGTAGCCATTTTATGCAAAAAGACTATGATATTTATAAAATGGCATACATTAACAAACTAATTCATTTTTGTTATTATTATTGTTAAAAATATTTGAAAACTTATTATGGTACAGACTTTCATACGCATCTAGGCATCCAAGGAAGAAATGGCCTGACAAGTCAAACCCAGCAGTTTATTTGCCTAAAATACTGTACTAAATCAGGCCATTGTAAATGATACTATATGGGAAGTACGTGACAGGTGAGCTTGTAATGTTGACTGTGAGCCATCAAAAAACTTGAGTCTGTGTGGTTTTTGACCAAAAAAATAATCTAGGTATCTCAGAAAAGCCTAACAGATAAGAAACAAAGAGAGCACTGCTTAAACATTCATGTATTCACACATGGAAGTTGTAAGATACATATGAGGCTAAAAAGGGATAATTTTATTGTGTCTGAGAGCCACTCAATTAGAGATGCATAAACCATCAAGCTGAGATATTAGTGAAAGAGATTGAACAGGACATCAATCTGACTTAGAGACAGTACAAACAAACTAGTTTAGATAGCAGCAGTGCTCAGCAGACAGAGCTCTGTGTCTGTGTGTGTCTGTGTGTGAGTGTGATACACTCAAGAAGTGCCAGATTGGTGTTAAACTGCAGGCCAGTTGTTTATAGCTTAGGAAATACTTAGCATAAGACCAACAAGAAGCCTGTGGGATTATCCATGCAAGCACAATCCTTGGGGCATCACAAACATCTTTGCATAAAGCAAGACCAGCTGGCAGAAAGGAAGAATAATTTTCTCTAATATTTGAATTTATTAGCCATAAAGAAAGGCTGACAAGAAATGTGAGGCATGACTGCGTACAACAGGAGGCAGAGGTCAAACAAATGCTGCATATTCTGAATTCCACAGGAAACACCCCCCTTCAGAGGACAGCAGTTACAGTCTTCAGGGACTGTACTGATTAAAATGAAAGAAGAAAATACTAAGACAGAAGCAGAAGCAGAAGCAGTAGCAGAGAAAGCCAACATATTCTGAGCTGGCTGCTATCAATCAAGATAGTACATTGTCCCTTATCATCTGGAAATTCAGTTTTTCCTCAGCAGAGCTGACTACATGTACTTTCCCAATCTACTGCAATGGAAAGTTCAATCACCTCCAGAGAGCAAGTTGCAATCCCAAACAAATTATATAATTAAGAAATAATTTTCAGAGCACTGTTCTAAGTTGAGACACAGCCCTATCGAAATCTTTATCTCTAGTCATCCTTAGGCTCTCAATGAAGTTTAATGGATTATTTAAAAATATAGATATTAGAGACCATGTGAATATGGCAAATATTCCACAATATCTGTCCTAAGGCTACAAACCACCAGGCTATTCTATCTAGCAGAAAATAATAAAAGAGCCATTAAACTCAGACCTTGCTGAAGTCAAAATCAAAGAGAGGAAAAACTCAAACCCTCCAAATGTTGATGTGTTCAGTGATGTGTTTCAGTGAGTGAAATGACTGAATTTTGTACCCTGTACATTTATATGCTGAAGCACATATCTAAAAAGAGAGGAAGCATAGGGAAAGAAGGAGAAAAGGAAAGACCTGAGCGACAAAAAAAGAATAGCTTAGTCTGAGGATCTCAAAAGGCAAGGTGATGAGATCCAGATATGCAGAGCTGAAGGAGCTCTTCAAAGTCAGTGTGAGAAAACCACTTTCTGCTCAAGACTATACTGCCCACACATCTACAGTGCATTTTCTCACACGCATAGCCCAGACCCTGCAAACGGAGTTGGATGTAGGGGCTGTGGGCTGGGGCCAGGTATGGCAGACTGACAGCCTGAGCACACCAGCGATGAGCAGGAGTCACCCACCTGCCACTGGCAATATCCTCCACCCCAGAGGCACTTCACATGAAAGCAAATGAGGTGTTAGCTGACTCAAGCAGTGCAGAGGTCACTGCTGATGGAAGACGAGTGAGCAGGAATTCAGAGGAGCAGCTTGACAGGAATGCAATGGCATGACAGGAGCCAAAGGAGTTGAGCATGCTGCCTGCATCTATTCCTGAAAAACAGAACAGAGGAAGGTGAAGAGGCTCAGCTGCTTTGCATATAACCTAAGGAGAGAGGACTCAGTGAAGGAGGACTGAAGATATCAAAGGAAGGTTGTCCAAAAGTGATGACAGTGGCAATGTGCTTTCTGCTGAGCCTTGCCCCACTGTTTGCTGAGATCATGCAGTCCTAGGGCTGTGCCCTGCAGCTGTGGGCCCACGTAGCACCCTGTGTGCTGGCAAGTGTCTGCAACCACAGCTCATCACATTATTTAGGGAACAGAAACTGCTGCTTGAACACACGGGCTTTCTTGAAAGCAGGGGAAGCTGGTAGGTGAGAAAGAAGGGTAAGAACAAACTAACTTTTGGGCACACTTTAAAATAAGGCAAAGCTTAGGTCTGCTCAAAACTTTTTTTGTCACTTTACTGACAGAAAATAGGACTTTCAGCTAGTTTATATATTCATGAAAAGAACTGATTTCTATAAAAAAGCTTCATATTTTTAGGAAGGGGATTAGGAGAAGATGAAATTTTTTATGCAACTGAAAAGACTACAAACACTTCTTGATTGCACTTAATGTTGTCTCAGTGTAAAGAGCTGCCAAAATTTTTCCTATCACCTCCATGATTGAGCACAGAAATGAACCACAAGCCAACGAAATCTATTTTAAACAAAGCCTTGTAGTCAGCAGGGCCAAAATATATCTTTATCTTTAAAATAATAAATAACACTGACAAAATTTGCCAAAATAGGAACAATTTTTATGTTATGGCCCAGTTCAGGGAAAATATGTGTCAAAATACCTAAATGACCTTTTGAAAATATTTTGTGAAGAAAAAAATACAAAGTTGAAATTGAAATCGTATCCTGATCCTTAGTGTCATTGTGTACAGATCAGAAACAAACCACTTGTTCCTAGGTCTGGAAAAGAATGCAGGCAATAAATATCAGATCCATTATTTCTCCTTTAACAAGCAGTGCAATATTTCAGCCAAGAAATCTCCAGCCACTCTCAGTTGTTGCTAGCAGCCAAATCTAATCTAAAGACTGGGGACATGGAAGAAAGTGGGATACAATTTCTGTCTTATCCTGAAGTCTATACCAAGAATAGCCTTCACTTGATCCAGAAGAACAGTTTATGGCTCCAGGACTTGAATACCTTCCCTGTTGCTCACTTACATGCTTTGCTTGCAGGAAATCAGGTTCCTGCTGCCATTTATGTTCATCATCATCACTCATCCACAGAGTCTTACTAATCTGAGAGACTTTTGTTACTCTGAGTGTGTGTTGCTACCCTGAGCTGGTATTTAACTTCTTCTCTGCCAGGTCATGGCATGTGGTCAAAGAGCACACACATCTCTAGGGATATGGAGGGGCAGAAAACTGATGGGTGAATGGGTCAGCTGGAGATGCTTCTTCCCTGCCCCACCGTGCTTTATGTCATGCCTGTCACAGTCAGTTCTGTAGGTCAAGGTCTTTTTTCTTGGATAGCACCTTTAATTTCCTAAAGGGTATCTAAAAATACCTAAATACAGGATTAGTATAAACACTCCAGTTCTGAAATGAAGAGGTCCGTTCACTATTTTATTTCTCAGTTAGAGACAAAGCAGTGGAGTATAACAGCTGCTGCTGTGTTAAGCAGCTCTTATGCTGCCCAGCACACACCTCTGTGCTAGAATGACGTTTACTGAGGGGTCAGAAGTAGCAGCCTTCCATAGAAAGACACTGCATTATGTATGGTTGGAGGTCGGCTCTTGAGGCTTGGAGTTTGTCTCCTTTGAACTCCACTGTTGGCATCTCTTTTGCTTTTAGACTTCCCTTCCTGATGGAAATGTCCAGCATCTTAAATCAAGGCTGTATTTCTTCCCTTGCTGAAAAAAAAAGAAAGTGAGATTAGGAGGGAAAGCATTGTCCTTCCTTGTTTTGAGTCACAGTGGAATAATGCCTCCAAGCAGCCTTTGCTTACTGGGCTTCCCAAATAATGCTGTTGGCAGGACAAGGAAATAAGACACAAGTATTCTCAGGTGCATGATATAATTCTTTCATCATGCTCAGCAGGTCTCAGAGGTGCTCTTTGTAAAAGTCAAATATTGATTTCTATGTAGATGGATATCTGTCTAGATAGATACCTGTGTAGGCACCCAACCCTCACAGACAACCTCCATGAGGTATTTGATGTCTGAAATGTGTAAGCCCCTTTCAGCTACTTCCTTTTTCCTATTCAGATTTTTCTAAAGATTTTTAGTTGGTTGATCATTTTTTTAAATTTGCCTGACCTTGAGCTTAGATTTGCTAACTCCTCTGAGGTCTGGCTGAGCTGGCTTTGGTTGTATTGCCATTGAGCATTAGCATACATAAGATTATGATATATTATTACTTGTATAAGATACAAAAGTGTTTTCAGAGAAATAGGCTGTTCCCATCTGATGGCTGTGACAATTTACAGGGAGGGATTTCTTGCATGGGAGACAATTCCTTAAAACAATAGGAAAACACAAGAAACACAAGAAAAGGGCATTGTAGTAACACAATGAGCAGAGCTGGTCCTTGTTGAGGAAAAATAGTTAAACCAAAACTCTGTTAAGAATGAAGTTTGGTAGCTTCATTTTGGTATCTCTTCTGTTTTTGTGGCATGCTGGCATTGCTTGGAAATAGTGAAATTTAATTGAAAAGTCCTATTTTGTCCTTTTCTGTTTGCAAAGGTCCAGCCACTGCCCTGTCCCCATAAAATGATATGAAAAGGAATCCAGCTCTGAGGCTTCCTAAGCACAATAAATCCATTTAGCTGCCAGAACACAATGTTCAGAGTCCAGACCCCAATTTCTGTCTCTGAAATTTACAGTTACTGAATTAAAGTGACAAGGTCTGTCTGGATGATGATGCTAATCATCACCTAAGTTCATTATCTTAGGATGGTGATGCATCACACAGTCCCTTTTTTCCCCTTTCAGTGGCCTGAAATTTTGAGATTTTCTTTCATGTGCTTTGGATTTATTATCTAGAAAGTTAGCTTATTTGGGAAAAAAAGTCACACTTTTCTCCAGGTGTAGAGGTGTATTTTCCTACGCCTATTTCCAGTGTGAAAACTGACAGTGGTTAACTGGGTAGCACCTTGATGAGTCTCATGTTTTGCCACCTTCACCTTTTACTGTTACTCTGATTTCATTTACATTGCACCCACTGGCCACAAGTCTATGATCCAGCCTGTGGAACCCAGGGAAAAATAGCTCCTAGAAGTCTAGTTTTGGATTCTTCCCAGACTGTCCAGCTGTTCCTATTTGGCTTTCTGTCCTCCGTGTTATTTTTATGTACTTTTTTTTTAGGAATTAGTATTTGCTTCTGTTTTGCACTGATTTGCAGCAGATACCTGGGTCCATTCACTGACGTTTGAATGAGATAATCCTTTCTATCTAGAATTATTCCCATTGCTGAGTGCACTGGAATCTACTCCCTGGGTACTTTGCTGTGGCCATATAACAGTTAGTCACTGTATTTTACTCTGGCTGCCTCATTTCTGGGAGCTTGCTTCAGACTCCATTGAGTTTATTGCCTACACTGTGTCAAACTACAGTTCATTATTGTCGTCATTTTATTAAAATAGTCTCTAAGTGCACCAGATTCTGAACGCTTGACTGCAATATTCCACGGAGATCTACTTTATTTTTATATTGGTCAAAGCCAAGAGTAAAGCTGCCATTAACAGCCAAGCTAACGCCTTTGTGAAGTGCTTCCATGCTTTTCCAGTGCCTGGCAGTTAGTTGTTGGCCCTTAAACGCAGTATCTTGGCCCTGGGTACATATTGCTTTTGCATACCAGAGGTGAAACTTCTATTGCACAGGAAGCAGCATTAAACTAGCTGAAATCTATATTTAGAGCTTCATGCATTCTTTATAAGTTTTGTGTTATCTCTTCTGATCTGAAAAGGAAAGCAATGCATTTGGCCTTTATGCCATATATTAAACACTAGAGTGTTAAATAGAAAGGGAAAATGTGAATGAGTTGATAAGCAATCTTTAATATGTAAAACACGCTGCTTATGTTCTTCAGATCTATGGGAGAGATACTGTCTGGTTTGTGTGTAGCACAATAATTCAAAAGTGTGTGTATTTTAATGCCAAGCTCATAGGGATGCAATATTGAAATGCAGATTCCCAAGAACTTTACAGCAAAGTAGGAGAAAGTAAAAGAGACACAGTGTTTGTGAAGTGGAAGCAAAATACACATCATCCTTTTAGCATTTGTGTTCTGTTGATGTTCTATTTTTTTATACAGCCTGAGTAATAAAACTGTGGAGCATTTGAGACCCTGCCATGCCTTTAAGTTGAGCTTTTCCAGGGAAAGTGGGAAAACATGTGTACAGTAATGTTTATCTTGTGTGTGAATAACTGTTCATGAAGTATTGTCATACTGAGAATCTCATTTTAGTACAAGTGAAGCTCTTTAGATAATCATGTCTGGATATTTTTAATAGCTCTTGGTAATATCTTATCCCCTTCCACTCTAAGTGTCTTTGAAAACCCTCCAAGTGCTCCAGGAAAATGCTTTAGAGCAGAGCTATATGTGTAACAACTTCAGGTATTATCAAGAAAAACTTAGATAAGAAAAGACATTCAAACCTTGTACTTTCCAGTCTTCTGTGATTAAGATCCACTGGTTTAACTGCAAAACTTAGATGGAGGACTAAAAATATGCAAACTCCTCACCAAACCCACTATAAAGGAATTCATTCCATTGGGTTTTTGAGACAAAGTACAACAGCTTAATCACTGGGTAGGGCTGGTGAGCTGAGTGTGAGGAAACAAAATCATGACCTCAATCACACGAGCACCATCCAAATGAATAAACTGGCAAAATCTAGTGTTTGAGGCCCTGGCTTAAGCAAACACAATCAAGCTCCTAATGTAAACAAAAAAGTTAAAATTCTTTAATAGGTCAGCAATGAGTTTAATCAAAGAACAGAACCTTATAAGCATAATTTTGCTTCCATATCTTGTAAAAAAAAATTACAGTCATAATAATAGATTCCTTTCCCTGAGACTGATTTTACAGCAACTCTGAGTAATTACATACATCTGGTGATAACTTTAAAAACTGCAGTTATAAAAGGAGCTAAACTAAAGACTACAGATTCCCTGAGCTATAATAGATGAGGTTTTGGAGCCATATCCATTGTAACACCCTTTAAAGGACAAATGCTGCTGCAAATTTGGAAAGACTCAACTTTAAACTTATTTACAACATTGTTATTACTAACATCTTAATTTCCAAAATGGTGGAAAAGCAGCATGAAAGTTTTTGCTGGACATCTCTAATTAAGTTCAACCCAAGTGCAACCAGTATTGTACGGTAGAAATTTCACATCACAGTGAACTTGAGTGGACTGATAGTTGACCATCACAGATGAATATTTACAGAAGTTTTCAAAAGCCCCCTCCCCATATATATTTGTATGAAAAGCTAATCCAAAAAATGTGTAAAGTATACATTTTTCATCATATAGTTCAGAAATCTGTCAAACGTTCTTAGCTGGCTCATCAAACCCTGACCAATAATCCATCTTCCCTGCTCATATAGCTGTCGTTTTTCAAGCTCTCCATCAAAGAAGAGTTTCCTTCCTTTCCCAAAACAGACTCCGTCCACCCCCTCTAAGTTTCCAGACAATCTTAGGTACTGGATTAGTGTTTGATAAAGAAATGGAGACCTCAGGAGTTGTATGCTTCCACCATATCGTGAGGGTTTGGCAGTGCTTATGTTGATTCCTAGCTATTTATCTTGCCATTGTGTCTTATCTGAATGCCTCACCTCTTTTGGGTACTCAGAACAACTCTGTGAGATAAAGGACAATTCCTCTGTCACTCCTTTGGCAACTAGATCCAAAATTTGGAAAGGCATTTCATACATTTTATACTGGGTCAGAGGCAACCAGGGAGAAATGGAAGGAGGAGGGACGTTACCAATTTTGAGTGCTTTAACAGTTCTAAAGCAACACTAGGTCTGACCTCATTATATTATGAAGCCACAGGACTCGCAGAATCATAATAGATTCATTAAGGTTGGAAAAGACCTCTAAGATTATCGAGTTCAGCTATTAACCTAGCACTGCTAGGTCCACTCCCAACAGTGGATGCTGCTGAATCTGCATACCTGGCAGGGAGAGGGAAAGAGTTATCAGAGGCTCCCAAGGGAGCCATCATTAGCTTGCCCAGTCACTAACTGCTACAGGCTTGAACCATTTCCATCCTCTCTTGGAAAGGTGGGTCCCTGAGGAGACAACAATCTCAGTGTACTGCTGGACTTCCTCGTCTCTTGGCTCACCAAATTGTGTTGTACATGTCTTGTGCCTCTCAGCTGTAGGAAATGCATGTGGGGTTGTAAGAGCTGGCATCTCATGGCTAATTAGTCAGATCCCTTATCCAAGACAGCTGAAAGCCAAGTGGTGAACCAGGGGCTCCCAGATGAACATTTCTGTCTGTGCTTCATTTTCCTGCACAATGTAATCCTTTGCTGCCAGTGCCCATGATGCTAGACTTCCCCTGCCACACCCTACATGTTTAGGATAAGGAGAGGAGGATGGCATGGAAAGACAGTGCCACAGAGCTTAATTTCAGCCCTTGGTACTACTGAGGTGTAGGCAACTTCATGCAAAGCCACACTGGGGATCTCCAGCAGCAGCATTTTCACCCCCAGAGCAACCTGGCCCTCAAAAGTATCCTCAGCAGCTTTTGGGAAGCATGGAAGTTCTGCATGATGATTTTGGGGAAAAAAATTATTTTGCATGATTTTTTTGGAGAAAATGCCTCTTGTGGTTCATGGCTGTAGGGTCACACAAAGACATTATATCATAGCAGATTGCCTAGGAGCCCAGGCTAGACAGGCCTCCATTTTCTGGGCTTATTTATATTTTTCTCACTTGAGTACAGAGGTGACTGGTTATTTTATATAACTAATTACAGGGTATTTTTTTGCATTTCCAAAAGGTATCAGAAATAATTTGAGCGGGGGAACAAAAGAGAAAATCTATATGTCTTTGGGTCTGTCCCCTGAAATCAATACAAGGCACTGGGTTTTGCATGTAGACATAGATTAGAATATCTGAAGCCTAAGGAGAACTCCAAACATCATGAAAAGTCTGGGAAGTCATGATGCATGCCTCCAGATCTGCAGTGCTGAAGGAAGCAAGAGGCATGGAAGAAGCAAGAGGCATGTATCTATACAGACAACTTCTCCCCTTTCCCCCTGTGGAGCTTTTACTTTTGTTCTTTAATCTAAAATTAGAAAAATTAAAATTAGAAAAATATTAAGAATATCTGCCTTAAGATGCACATACACATGCATATGGTATGTGCAGTACAGGAAATAAATGCGTTTATATGTCTCTGTTTGTGTGTTTGGTGAATTGGAATTCAAAAGATCAGTCTCTGCCTTTTACTTGACAAGTAATAAACCCATTGTCAAGTTAGGACAAAATTCTTTTGCCATACACTCAACGCCTGCTTCACGGGGTCATGGTGCTGGGTAATAAAACAGAACATAATTAAAAAAAATTCTAAAATTATTGTTAGGATTTTTCTTCTAAAGTACTTTCCTGAAAAGCCAGACACCTTACTAGCATCAGTCCAATTACAGGACCCAGAGAGAAGGAAAATTATAAGTAATAATTTTAGAAATAGCCCCAGGATGCATTTTGTGTGCCTCTGAGCCAGGAAAACCCTAAAGGGCATAAGTCTGGAATATAGTAGCTGCCTCATCCCCAGGCAGAGCTGCAGTCTCACTGAAAGCCTGACAGACACATTGCAATGCATATATTACAAAAGCATCACCAGTAGCACTTAGCCATTCAGATCTGGTTCTCAAAAATAACTCGATTTCAGGAGAGAAAAACTGGCAGATATTTTTGGGGATAAATACTAAGTGTCATTGAGGCTCTGGTTCCATGTCCTCTTGGAATGATTTCTTCGTGATTATTGTTCAATATAATGACCTTAACCCTGTTCCTTCAACGGCCTGAAGAGGAATGTAAGTTCATAGAATGAGTAGTCCTGGTCACAACCAGACTTGCAGAGGCCACAAGGTCACAACTATACACACATTTTTGTAGCTGTGGCTCCTGGAACAGCACTCATTAGTGAGGACTGTAGTGACTTTCACTATGAAAGGGGATATTGTTTAGTGAATGTTTTCTTTGATGCTACTAGGCAGGACAAAGCATGCTTGTCTGTTTATGCTTATGCTTTCAGATCTATTTGACAAATCAATACTGGAAGAGTTTTCTTCCTCCATTTTAATTCTTAGCTTTCCTTGCTCCAGTGTGAAGTAGGATGGAGAAGAGAGAAAGAGGCACTTAGCATCTGAGTTTTGGAACCAGCTCTTGTAAATCTCAGCAGCCAGCCGGCAGCTGACATCTCCTAATGAGAATGATCCTTTGCTGCAAACAGCCAAGTTCCTTCTTCTGGGCTCTGCTGCTGCCAGCGTTCTGCTACAGAAGGACTCTCAGGGGCAAAAAGTATGTTAGAAAATAGTAGAGGAAAGGGAAATTTTATTGGCTGCAAAGCTGTCAACCCAAATCAGATGTTAACTTCACTCCTTGCTTTCAATTTAGTGGAAATAGGCTAAGGATTTGAAAATGTGACTTTTCATCAAATATGATCCTATTTTTCACTCTCTGTGTTAAAACGTGCTATTATATTAGTGCTATCTTGCTTTTAAGTTTCTGAAGTGAAAGAAAAGTATCTTATTTTTAATAGACTGGAAATGTAACAGCACAAGAGTCATTTGCACCTGAAACTTCCTTCTTCTCACTTCCCCATTCAAACCCACAAAGGCTTTTTTAATGTTTAGCACATGAGGGCTTTTTGTGTGGTCAAATTGTTTTTTCCACAGCACTAATAATTCTGCCTGCTGTTAAGCTTTCAACATACAAAAGCAGGACATATTCTTGACATATTCTTTATATGCCTTTTTTCTTGTTGTTGTTGTTGGTTGATTGGTTGGTTTTTTTCCTAGTTTTAGATTAAAGAACGAAAGTTAGAGCTCCATAGGGGGCCAGGAGACAAGTTGTCTGTATAGATACATGCCTCTTGCTTCTTCCATGCCTCTTTGCTTCCTTCAGCACTGCAGATCTGGAGGCATGCAGCGTGACTTCCCAGACTTTTCATGATGTTTGGAGTCCTCCTTAGGCTTCAGCTGTGGGAAGCAGGCAACTTTCCTAGGAAATTCAGCTCACCTCCCTTTTTCCTCAAAGCAAATTACAAGTATTGCTGGGCTCTGCAGAGAGCCACCTCTCACATGGGTGTACATATCTCAGCTGGACACTGAAGGCCAAAAGAGAGTTTAATTTATAAACCCTTGTGACCTTTAACCTAATATCTTGGTTGTCTTTATGGGGAGTGTGTGAACCAAAAAGAGCCCACAAATTTTATTTAAGTGCTTGGGTTTGGCAGTCCTGAGCAGACAGGTAGGCAGACATCTGATATTTAAAATACATCATACGTAAAGAGACAGCCTCGGCTCTGTACACACAGCATAGAGAGAGAGAAGCTGGCTGGAGGCCCTTTGTTCACTGTATAAATTGCCAGAGGGAAGGAAATTCAGTGTAAATGCTCAGACTTTTTGATTAAATCAATCCATTGCCACTACCCAATGCATCTTGTGTTCTCTTTTATTGTAGCAAGTTACAGAGCAATAGTGGATCCCATAAATGATGTCTGTAATCTTCTGGACCTCTAGGTGAAGTAAGGATAAGCTGGCCTCATTATCTTCAAATTTTCTTGCATTTTTAAAATTTAAATCAGGTCTTTAATATCTTCTTAGTTGTCTTTTATTTTCTATTTACTGTATGAGAAGGTACAGGAACTTATTCTGGAGATGCTTATATATTTGTGAATGATGTAGCGTAGAGTCAAGCTGGATACCTTATTAAAATAAAATTGCTGTACAGGGGACCTACCTTTGACAGAAGAAGTAGCAAAAAGTAGAGAGAAACATTCCTATGTACTTTTACTCTTCTGTGCCCTTTTCTCTATAAATTTTCCTGCTGGGGAACAGGCCACTGTTTAATTTAGTGATGCAGTCTACTAGCCCTGTTGTCAGGACCTGTGGACAACATTATAAATTAAAATTTCTGCTTGGGGAAATGGTGCAACAGGCCATAGGGTTGCTTCAGGCTCTTCAGGCATGGAAGGAAAATTGAGAAACTAAGTCGTACACAATCTTTTCCCCTATCAAAGGAACATACATATGTTCTAAAAATTGCCCTCATAAGTTTGTCACACTGAAAAACCAGTAATCAATCCTATACCTATGCGACCTGCAAACAGCATATACGGGCACTCAGAGCTGCCCAAGTCAACACTTCTCTGGAGGTCTCTGGAGTTGCACAGCCTGTCCACTTTCCTCATCCCCCAAGCATCGGTGAAAAATGCTTGATAAAGTTATAAGCCCATTTAGGTTGGAGGCAGACAGTCATCCTGGCCTAGTGCCCATCACAAAAGTAAATAAGAAGCACTGCAGAAAATTCCTGGCCATAAAATATGCAAACACACACACACACACACACACACACACACACACACACTCTTGGAAGAGACAGATGGACCTTTCAGTCTGTCTTTATCCATTCAGTAGCTCTAAAGAAAACCAGGCAAGCTCAGAATCAATAGCTGAACACCCGGCTTCGAGACCTTGTGTAGCATTTGCACTGTGTGCCTTACGTGAATGGATATGCTGGGAAAAAAATATCTGCACATGGATCAGATGTCCACAGCCTGGCCTCTCCTGGAGGCACTTCCTGAGTGTCCAGCCAGTCACAGTGGTAGACAAATTCCACTGCTAATTCTCAAGAGTTAAGACTTGCATCAAACCTAGTGTGAATTTTCCTCTTAAGGTGGGTTTGGTTTTGCAAGGAGGAGCACCGTGCCATGCTGCCCAGCTGGGGCACAGCTCCTAGTTGAGCACACTTGGATGTGGGTGTGAGCACAGCTCCTTGAGGAGAAGTTCATGTCAGCTGCAATGGGACAGCTCATGCCAGCATCATCTAAAGTGACAGTGACAGCCAAATGGGATTGTGGCAGCAGCGTAGAACAAATCGTAAACAACATTTACAAAAAACAAAATAAGTGGTTGGCCTCACAGGCAACGTGTAGGACAGCATTTGGCAATTTCTCTTTTAAAGGAGGTATATTTTAATGGTATTTTTATATCACGCAGATATTGCAAATATGAATTGCTCACCAGTGAACACTCATCTTGCAAAGATTCCATCGCTAACTTGATCTTACTTTTTCACATAAAGGTAATACATCACAGGAAAAATAGGACTATCTCCCACATGGTCAGGTTTTAGCAGAAATTAAAATATTATATATCTCCCATTTATTGCTCTGTTAGCTGGTGAAAGAAAGAAAGCAAGCCTGGAAATATGCTGTTAGCAACTGGTGTGCAGGAGAGTCAATGTTATTTCTAGTTGGTTTTAAAGACAGATGTCTTTAGCTAGGTAACTGTGCTCATGCAGGATTATCTTGAACAGGAGAGGAAAAAAAATACATTAAATCTTTATCATATTATAACTTAAAATTTGTGAATGTTTTGGGGTCTCAGCCAGACTGGGGCTTTATTGCATAAGGCCTGGTGCAGACGGGGAGTCTGTGAGCAGTCACAGGTTTTGCACTTTTAGTCTGAACATTTTTTTCTGAAAACTATAGCTGCCTCACAGAGATTACTGCCTGAAAATCTCACTTTATTTTTAACGGAGTATGTTTCTCACCCACAGTGCCTGGAAATGAAAGTTCTAAATGCTCCAGCACCAGAACACACATAAAAAGACTGTAAAATGAAATTGTCTGCTTTCATGGTGTTAAGTCAGTCCTGTGATTGATTGAGAAGGGAGAGGGTGTCAGGAAGGGAAGGTGTTATTCAAGGTTTCTGAATGCTGGGCAGAATGGCAGGTAGTCATGCTTCCTCCCCATTACAAAATCTAGCAATTTTAAACAAACATCATTTTAATCAGACCATCTGCAGCCAGAATATTGGCCAGTTCTCTGACACCAGCATCTGTGGCTTGCTCTGTCAGGACATAACAGAACACTGGAACACAGGGATGCTCAGGGATGTTTCATATGCTAAAAAATGCAATTCACATACCCACATAATTGTGTGCGTCTGCTTCTGGTCTTTGTGAGAGCTCTTCCTTCAATGTCCATCCTATATTATTTTGGCTTGTGATGCAGTTTTGAGTTGCCACTCACTCAGAACTCAGAACAGATCTAGGCAAAACCATCGAAGTTCACCATGAGGAACACTAACCCTCGTTTCCATCATAATCAAGACACAAATTAGCTTTCATTCACTCATAGTCACCTTCATTTCAGCAGCTTAGTCTTTTGAGTGGAGAAACCAGCCTGATATCAATGAATCCCAAAGTTCCTGATGCTTATTCTCTGCATAATTGCTACCACAGCATTTCTCAGGCATGATGAGACGCTATTCCTTTCCTGCTTTGAAGATGAGCCATACTGCTGTTTGCTGGACCTCTTACTTCAGTATTCAGGCCCCACAGTTCAGAAAAAAAAACAGCTTCCATATGTTTTGCTTTCTGACAGACTCCTTTGGCCACTGCTCAGAAACACCAGAGTTATAGCCAGGCACCAAGCCAGGATGGCCTTCGGGTCAGCTGGTATGGACTCTCCATGACTAAGTCAGAGCTGGAGGAGGCTCTGGAGGTTGAAAAGTTATTTTTCACATAAATCCCCTTGTGAGGCTTATCTTGGAGTTAAACTTTGCTATCTGAGCAACAAGGTTAATCCAGTAAATTGGGCTTGAAAAGACAAGATTTAGGTAAATGAAAGTACATAGAAGGCTACAGCTAACAAATGAAATGAAAAAGAGAGAAAACACATGATGTGTTCTTTTGGAACTTACAGGTAATTTTTTTGAAAGGAGAGAAATTTTTTTAAAGTTTTTAAGATTTTGCTTGGTTTCTCTTTCAAAGAAAACAGAAGCATAGTTTGTATCTCTAACAAGATCACTTTTGGAGCCTTTTAGATTTCAGACACCTTCTGTGTTTTTGTTTGCTCCTTGTTTCTCTGTTTTGTGGGTTGGTTGTTTGGTTTGTTTGGGGTTTTTTCCCCTCTCTTTGTCTTTGTGCTGTATTTATCTGATTTTTCACTCACCTTTCTATATTTCCTTCTGGGCTAGGAAGCTAGTGATGCCTGTCGACATCATCATTCTCAAATGTGAATCTCAGACTCTGTTTTTCAGGGTTCTTTTAGGGTTCTTCATGGGACGAGGACACTGCAAGAGCATGAGGCAATTGTGGAGCTGGAGGTGGGAACTCTTCTGTTTGCACGTCTAAATGAAAACTGGGAACACCCAACACCTGCACAGACAAAGATGGACTGGAAAATGTTCTATTCATGTCCATTTGCCCTGAGTTTCTGTTTGGTCTCCACCATTACATTAGCCATGTTTTTCCTTATTGTCTTTTTGGATCAGCAAACCAAGTAAATATTGATCAGTGGACCTGATTTTTCACTCTGTCTCCTTTTGCTGGTAGAACCAGAGTTCCAGCAGCCAAGAGGACTATTCTATCACCTAATTCACGTAGTTTGGTTTAATGAACTTTAGGAATGGCATACTAGATCCTGCCCTGCATCATGTCATTGATGTTAGATCAGTTTAATGAAAACACATGAGAAGAAGGGCACAACAGAGCATTCCTTCCTCTGGTATTCACTCCTCTCTGCTGCTGTTGAGCAGTTCAGGAACTTCCTGCACGGGAGACTGTGCTCAGTTTAATAGCCACTGATGAAAGGAAGCTAGATGAGTGCTGGGATCTAAGCAGGAGCCCCCTGGGTTTCAGCACACTTAGGTGCATGCTTAGCTCACCCCACGGGCGGAACCTGCTCTGCTTGTTTGTGAAGTGACCTAGGGATCTACAAAGGTCCGCTCGCTCAAATCCATCACCTGGTGTCAAAGTGGGATTACATCCCCTCTGCCACAGCACACCCAGGCCAGCTGGTGAGTCATATTGTTTGCTCTCACACAGCCACAGCCTGCTTGAACAGCCTTTTCCCCTTTCATGGGGCAAGGAGTGGCTGTTTGGTTTCTTAGCAGCACAGTAGGGGAAAAATGGGAGCTGCCTGTAAAGAAAGGCACTTATTGTAGCTTGTGTTTGCACTGAAAATTTTGAAAGCAATGCAAACAGGGACATCAAATATGAGCCATATGTTAAATATGGTCTCAAGTTTGACAAGTGTGAGAGAGAGATGACCTCTACCTTGCTGGATGTTAGCGTTGCTAATAGGACTAACATAACATCTGCAGTTGTGCAGAGACATCGTGATGGATGGTAAATTTCCCAGTCACAAAGTTCTTTTTTTTTTTTTTTTCAGTTTGAAACACTGTGTCATTTAATCCCTGATTATACCCAGTGTTTGTCCACAGCATGCCAAGCTGTACATTGTAGATGCTTTTGCTTTTTCCTAAAGAAACATAAAAGACATATGAGAAGCGAGCAAGAACATAAATAATCCATAATTTAGAAGGCAAAGTCCTTCACTCTGAAGACATGCCTGGTAAATATTAGAAATAAGCTATACAACTATATACCATGTAACTTCCACAGAAGCAGAACAACAAAAAGGCTGAATCATGGCGAAATTATAGCGGAACAGGACAAATAATCAAGAAATGTCAGCAGGAAAATTAATCTCTGTAAAACTTCAGATGTAAACTAAGAATCAAAGAAAATATCAGGAGACAGACCATCTGTAAAAGATATAAGAAATGAAAATTGGAATCATCTCAAAAGGATGGTGGTCTAAGTTTACATGATTTGTACTTAGTTGCTTCAGTGACTGTAACACTGGTCACAGGGCTCTTCAGTCATGTAGAGGGGGTCAGCAGATGCTTTCAAAGCACACAGCAAATATACATGAAGACATTCTGTTGCGCTTGTCCTAAATAAGTGAAAGACTTGAGAAAGCAGGCTTTGGCTAAATTTGCTCTGTCCCTCATTTATTCTGCCAAGCAGAGCCTCTGGTTCCTTGTGTCAGGACCCTTGAAGGATGCTGCTCATTCTCTAAGCAGGATTAAGGTGCTGAGCATTGCCTGGCATTGTTTTCCTCAGAGGATTATGATCCTACAAACTGTACATCTCATGATTTTGAAGAAGGAGCATCTGAAATGAGTAACTACTTGGGAATGGGTCTCAGATCTCTTCACTCACAAGACCATCTTCTATGTCAGCAAAGTAATTAAGTTTATAAAAAGAGTGAGCTAAATAGTAAGGGAGCTAAAAGCAATACAGAGAATCTGTTCAATTGAAGATATACAGATCCAAGAGAAGGGTCCTTTTGAACTAGAAAATTATATAGACACTCGATTCTTCTGCTGTTTCTGAAATTCTTGTTGTAGAACTGATCTGCTTTCAGACAACACTGAAATGCCCCAAACATCCCTTTTTGGCTTTGGTGGAAATATTTATTTTGCAACTTCTGTGTTTAGGTGACCAGGTGCAAAGAGGCACAACAACAGCCTCCTTTGAAAACTTCTCAGTTTTACTCAAGGTAAGCAGATACAGATGTGTCTGAGTTTTCAGTATAATTTCTGTACTTTACTGAAAATTTTGAACACTGAAGTTATCTAACTGCAAAGAGCAACTCTCCTCGGCTTCTGGCAGGATTTTAAGAGTCTGTGCTGCATGTTTCCAAACCTCAACCAGAACTCCACTCATATTCAAAACATGGTCAGTGAGCAGAGTCAGTTCTTTAAAGCAGACAAATGAAGGCAAAAGACTCACCCTAGTCTTCCTTTACCTCACTGTTGGGGGGGTCGCTTGGTCAGCTGTTCCTGAGTTACAAGAAATGCCTTGGCAATTTGGACGTGTCTGTCACAGACTATGAGGAAATTCTGACATATGCAGGCTGCCACTTAAATGTTGAAGAAAGCTGCATCATTGCTGATATCACATGGGAAAAAGTGAGGGTGAATCTGCAAGCCACCATTCTCTTTTGGGACATTCTAGGAGCATTCCTGCAAATCTCAAGATGAAGAGAGATGCACTGCAGCCATCGGGGCTGCTCACAGCCTGCAAGCAATGCACCTCCTCCAGGCACATGCAGGACTGCAACAAATGCAGCAGATGTGCCTGCACTTGTTTATTGTTACAGCCAAGTGCTGGGGGTCAGAGAAGGAGCTGGCAAAATGCAGAGACATTTAAATCTGTTTTGGGTCTTGTGTTTGTTCATGTTTTACTTGGGCATGCTCAGAGAGTTCTCCCCTCTTTCTGCAGCAAGGGCCTCGATTTATAACAACATGGAAAGGCAATCATCTAGACTTGCCCCAGTTGGATTAGACACTATGGAAAATGTGTTTAATTATGAAAAATTAAAGACAAGGAGGATGTGTTTAGACTAAGAATGTAGACAGTTTCTTGGCTAGAAGCAAAGTTGAACAAAAAGGGTAAGAATTCTCGATCAGTTGTGAAGGATTTATTTACATTTTTTAAAAATCTACACATGTTTTCACTTAAAGCTCTTGGGAGGGTCATTTCAAAGACTAAGACTCCTGGCTGTTTGCCTTCATCTCTGCCTCTATTCCCCCTGCTTGCAACTTGAACATTAATGTAGAGACCGTGGCAAAAGAAAATGCATGTCAGGTGTGACATATCGAGTGACACAAAAGTTCAGTCACAAGAAACAAATTTTAAATTGCTTAAGGACTGTGAGGCCTTTTAGTAACCCTTTTTGGTGCATTTTGTGAAGTTCAGGCCACAGGCAGTTTCCAGAGAGTTTTTAGTCTTGCTGCCGATGAGAAGTAAAATGTATAACCATAAGGTGTATTCATTCTAAGCACTCCTGAATCACAAAATGAAAAGAAATAATCCAACTTTTTTTCCCAATAATTTTTCTTTAAGACTTTTGGTTTTGGGTTTGTTTGTTTGATGTTGTGTTGTGGTTTTTTTTTCTCTTTTGCTTCTGCTTTCTTTACTATACCTTCAATGTGGGTTACACTTAATCTCCTCTGTAAAGCCTCAGTAATCCTTACCCTACCTTCCTGGAACACCAAAACCCAGCAGTATAGTTGATCTGCAGGGCCATTAGAGCTATTCATCACATATGACTCAGCACAGTTTAAACAAGAGGAGAGAACAGATATACATGCCATCCTCAGTCAGATTAAATGCTGGCTGCCCTAATGTTCTGTCTCAGTAATGTAGGCCCCATGACCAATTTTCATGATAACATAGGAAAAAAGCAGAGGAAAAAGCTACAGCAAGGGAAGGGGATGATCTGGATTTCTTCAGCCAAATCTTCCTCCTTTAGGAGGGATGATGCTCGTGTCACAGAGCTCTCACTCAGGCTGCAGCTTACCTGTGGAGCAGAGGCAGGGATCAACCTACCTATAGCTTACCTTCCCTAAAGAGCTGCTATTACTACACAGATATTTTAGGCTCTGAATGTAAAGGTCAGAGCTCTGACCAGCTCTATCCATAGCTGGGAGTCTGGACTGCAGGGCAAGGTAGCTAGAAGTTGATTATTGTCTGAGAGCTCTGTGACAGCCAGTGGAAGAATGACCAGGAGAAGGGGGAAGGGGACACCGCCACACATGTGGTTTTGACACTGTGAACTTCAAAAAAAAAAAGTGCAAAACACTCAAAAAGGGCTTTAAACTCCTTTTTGAGTGTTTTGAAATTTCTGTGCTAAGCTAATGCTGTATGTCAAAAATAAATTCCAACTTTCCTGAGCACCCCTTGCTGCTTGGCACATGATGTGTGCAGACTCGAGACGGCCAAAGAGAATTTCAAATACAACAGCAGGATTCTCAAAGACATGGTAAAAACAGACATTTTGAGCTTGTAGTTATTATGAGATCTCAGAAGATTTGGGTGTTGTTTTTAAGTAGCAGACCTTCACCTCCATACTCATGCACCTGTAGCAGGGGTGGGAAACAGCAGTAAGCAGAACTAGGACAGTGGTTTTGCTGATGATCATAGTAGATACAGATATCTTTGATAACTACATTCTGCACTTCAAGCCCCATGGAGTCAGGTAGCTCAGCCACCCTCAGCTCAAAGATGACTTTTACCAACAGTGGATTTAATACTGCAACGGTACCACGTCGTGCCACTGGAGTTTCTCCTTTAATTGCCAAGGAGAAATAATGGCAGTATGAAGAACCATCACAGCGTTGGTTTTGTCAGTCACATGGAAAATCCCAACCTGTGAACTTCCTGTTCCACCTCCAGGAATGTATGGCTCTGAGACAGAAAGCAGGCAGTGAATTCCAAATTAGGCAGGTAATCACTTGGCAGGGATTTCTTTGGCTTAAGCTTTGAGCCAGAAAATGGACATTTTCATGTTAGTGGCATACAGACAGAAGATTCCTTGAGGGAAATAAAACTTGTTCTCAATCTCTTCACAGGTGACAACCCCATCTGCTTTTTGCTTTGTGCACCACATGCTTATATCAATTATATCTTCAGAAACAACAGATTTAAAATAAAAATGGTTTCCTAGATCTAAGTGGAGGAAGAAGCAATAAGTCCGCCATTAAATAATGAATAAACTGATTATAAACTGCATCACAGCAAACAATAATGCTCATGATTTGATGCCACACTGAAAATGGAAATATAAAGAACATTTTTAATTTGGGGAACTGAAGAAAAGAAGCAGGAATGATTCCACTGGAAAAATGTAGTATTATTGTTTTCATCCTTGCTTGCTTTGTACTAGACAGGAATACATTAACATCAAGTAAGGCCTATTTCTAATCCCCTTGCTAAGCCCCAACTCTCGACCCAGGAGAATTTGTATTGAAGCAGAAACATGTCAATCATTTTGGCCAATTAAGCACAATAATAAACATGGAGGAAGGAAAAAAATGTGGGCGGTATTGCCAGGATAAGGAGACCAGTGTCTACACATTTTGAAAACTTGTCTAGATTATGAGGTTAGCTCAATGAAAAATCATCTACAGCTTGTCTCCTAGGTCAGGGGATATTCCTGATCTATAGCTTATTCATTTCCTGTGCTGGTGACACATGCATTCAGTATGTGGCAAATGGTAACAGGATTACATTTCACACATTTTTCCCTGAGTTTTTGTTTCCTGAGTACTCCCCATGCTTCTGTAGTATGCTTCAGGCTAACAGCAATTCAAATGATCACTGGGTTTATCTGGGAGCTTGTGAAATAAATCAAGTGCTATTTGCATGCAGCAAGCTTACTAGATATGCTGGTAACAATGGTCTGGGTGATGCTCTCAGCTGACAAGGAGGTAGCTAAGAAATTTCTGTTTGATATTTAGCTGTTCTCTAAACTTATCTTGCAAATGGCAACATTTTTTTTTGACATCTAGAAGAACAATGTCACTGATTTGCAGAGGGCATCAAAAGTTCTACTGAATTTTTATTGTTTTTATTGATGGCCTACTTTTCCTGCCTGTGCCTGCTCAGTGACCCTTCCACATTAATTGAGTGGACCTGCAGCAGGGATTTATACTGAGCTCTACAGGTAAAGCAAATGACAGGATCAGAAGCTGTGCAAATCACCTCTGAAGGCGATGTACATAACCCCTGAAATGTACAGGCTTACGTTGCCATGCAATTAGGAAAGAAAGGTGAATTCTGAATAAATTTAGTAGCCATAAAATGTAAAACCATCCTGGGATTAACTTAAGACCTAGTCTCTCTCTCTCTCTAGCAGTAGCCCAGCTCTGAGATGATCAGAATTCTGGGCGGAAAACCCACGTGCAGTGTGTACACATCCGTGGTGCCTCTCGGGGGTCAGAAAGAAAGCGGGAGAAGATGGGGGAAGTCTGGCTTGCTGCCAGCTCACATTTTCGTTTTGAACAAATGTGTGTAAAGAGTTTAGACAGAGTCCCTGAAGACACTGTTTATCTGCTCAGCTTCAAAGAAAGCTGCCACAGAAGGACTGTGATGAAATCTGGTGCAATTATCCCTTTCAAAGAAAAAGAAAAAAAAAGTATATATATGTATATATAAAACCTTTTCCTGCTGGAAAAGACTGACGGATAGGTGAGTATGGGCTTTTTATTGAGGCATAATAAGGCATTTATAATATTTAGGGGGACTCTGATCTCTCCTTTGCTTTCTAACCATGATTGGTAGGTGGAGGAGCCATTTCATTTGAGAAATTGATCTTTCCTCCCCCAGCCACAGGTCTTGACATATGTTTATGCAGGCTGGTGGTAGACTAGCTCCCATTCATGAATTATGCTTTTATTTTCCTTTTATCATTCCCTTTGGTTGAAACAGTGTCTGTAAACACCATACGACCCAAACACTGAGATGGTGGAAAACAGGTTAGGAAAACTATGCAGGCAAATCCCTCCCGCTCTCTCCGTCTCCCCAGAAAAATAGCCCATTTCTGGTTATTCATCCTAAAGTCACCAATGTTTAAGCTAGTGGCTGGCAGGCACTAAATAATCAGAGGAACAAGAAAGACTTTTGGGGATACCAAGTCCCTCCTGGAGGCTGAAAAGTACTGTTGTGCTTTGTGATGGTCACAAGCATGTCTGATGTTTTTTGAGCTCTGCAGAAGGTGATATTCATAGCTCACACAATACCCAAATGAAGCAGATTATACTCAGAAATTATTTATTTATTTTTTACCTTTCTAGCTGTACCACCAGTGATGCTGACATTATGCCATTAACTTACTATTTTTCCTTCCAAAGATGTGCCCTAAACATGTATGGTGTATAAAGCAAGGGAAAATGGTTCTGAAATTAGATAATGCAAGCTTTGGGAAAAAAGTGTAAAGGATAAATAACTGAGGATGAGTTCTTAGCATTATGTCTCATAATTTAAACAAGACAAAAATGCCTGTGATAGACATTTTGCTTCATACACTGGATACCATCCACTATCACCCAGTACCATTATCTGAGTACCCAAGATACTGTATCCATATCCTCTCAAGGGGATGGATTTATGGAAGCATGGTAAAATGGTTCTTATCTGAGAGCAGGATACCAGTTATGCTCCTACTGATATACAGCATTATTCTGGAGGCTGTACTTATTAGATTGACAAATTCAAGTTTTGCAGTCTTAGCTGCCTGATACTTTGCCTACAGCCCCATATCCACTCATCCTATTTCCCTTTTGTTGTAGAGTGGAGCAGAGGGGATCTAGAGAAAGTGAAGCTGGGGGTGTCCTATTCTGGTGTTCACAGCTCAACCTTTAGTGCAGCTCTTGATGACTCTGGACCACCCAAATTCCCCTAAAAACAACATATACACCCATAAACACAGATTAGATTTCCTTAAAGGGTAATCCTTTTTTGACCAGAACATCATGAACTGGTATTTGTTAACACAAGCTCTCCTAGCTTCCCAGACCAATACCAGTAATCAGGCCCATTTCCCACTGCACAGGGCCCACACCTTTCCCCTCCTCTGATACTCTCACCTCCCTCCTGTACAGTAAAATTGAGATGTCCCAGTCCTCAGAATATTTGTTTTCATTGATGCACCTCCTCTCTCTGTTACTGCATCATGAACTAAAAGTGCAGCCACTTAGTAACCCAGTGTAACCTTTCAGTATTCCTGAGCTCAAGAAAAGGCAGCTGCCATCTTCCACCCCATTACAGGAGTCTCAAACACAAGCAATAATTTTCCTCTGGAAATGCCCACATTTTTTTGCCTTGATAAGAGTGGGCTATGGGCCATGTTTCTGGATTCCTGAAGCTCAAGGAAGTAGACTGCATCCTTTGACATCATGATTTAAAGATTAAATGTAAGGGCACTGACTACTGTTAGTTGGTAAAAATGTCCAAGAAACCTTCAGTTTGTTCTTAAGATACATTTTCACGTCTGAAAGCTCAATGTTATTTTGCTCTTTTATATCCAATTATGCATAAATCAGTATCATTGGTGCCTTAGCACATAACTTTTCCCTAGTAGATTAACGTAGGTTTCTTTTAAGAATTGAAAAATATTTAATTTAATGAGTACTTCATTTGCAGTGATACCTTCTTTTATCTTTTCTGTAAGTCATCCAAACAAGCTCTTTTGTTATAGGGCTATTTTTTTAAAATAAGATTCATACGAATTTTGATTTGCACCCCATCTGCCTCTGGAAGCAATCCACAGAAAGATATTTATATTTGGGAGCTAACTTGAGCTGTCTTGTGAATATTTCATGGCACTCACAAGACAATGGGTTCTGAAAGTCATTGGCATTGGTAGACACTGAATGTATGACTTTTTTTGGTGAGACACAGATGAGTAAATGGTGATCGAGAAAGCTCAGAGAAATTTAAAAACAAAACTTGGAAGAAAAATAGCTTTTAGAAGGATCAGTCTGGGACAGTATTAATGGATATATTATCTTTGCAGAATCTTTTTTATCATATATTCCAGATGGGGGTTCTCTAATATTTTTGAAGTAATTTTTTTTTTCCTAAGAATGTCATACTTCAGAGGAATGGGAAAATGCTACAGCTGAGAGTGTGTCTTTCAAAAAGTACTTGCAGAACTGGACATGCTTATAAAGCATGAAAACCATGACTGGATGTCAACCAGTTAAAGGGGCTGCTCTTTCCTACACCTCTAGAAATGAAGTACAAGCTAAATAGACCTTGTTCAGACACATGATACTGGTAATGCTCTTCTAGCAGCATTCAAATAAATTAATACAGAGCAAGAAACTCATTGAGCTTCTTCCAGTTGATGCCCATGTTCCACCAGAATAACTTTTCCACGTAATATCCACATTAAATTTGACTGATGTTTGCCTTTACAGCAAGGAAAAATAAATATTTTTAAATAGGCATTTGTTAGCCCTTGCAGCCATGCAGATAGAAGTGTACAAAATCCTGGATGGTTCTACAAAGGTCAGAAGCTCCCTTTTTTAGCTTTATCTTGTAATAGAAGAACTAGGAGGAAATAAAAAAAGGTAATAACTGTCAGACTGATAAAAGGGAAAATTCCTATATTTGCTGACCTCACCAAAACTGAGGAAAAGAAAAGGCTACAGAAGGATTTAGTCATATCTAAAAATAATAGAAATACCCATTTATAATAAAAAATATTTATTATGGAAAGAATAAAAAATAATATCATATTACTCATGGGATGATTTTCTAAAGAAAATCCTGGTTCCTGCGTTAGGCCCCAAGCAACTTCCAGCTTGCCTGGGTTATGGACAAACTTCCCTCAAAGCCAATAGATTGTGTATTTATTTATAAGTGTTGCAAGTATTTTCAGTGAACACTCTGATGCTGGCTGCTATTGAGCATCCTAAAAGGATACTCATTGCTTTGGAACAAATATGAAAATATTTGGAGTGCAGTCTTTGCCATGCTTACTCTATAGACCTTTATGTCTGAGACAGATCTGTAATGATCCTTGACAAAGTGTTCACTGGAAAAAAGAAATGTGCCTGATTTGCTGCCTGTTTATTGAACACATTTACACATGACCAGGCTCTCATTCTGGATTCTGCAGTAGATGGGATATTGGTAGGTGTTAATGGTGGTTGTTAATAAGCCAACATGCAAGAAACATTTTCTTCAGCCCTTTGGATCAAGAATCACAATTGCCACCACTGTCAGAAATGGTGGGAAAGGGCCTTGATGGGCTAACAGGATTTTCAACTCCATATCTTTTTAGTTTTTTACAGCTGGTGAAGACAGCCTGAAAGTAAAATCTGTGGGAGGTTTATTTTGTCACTGACTGTGTTGTGTCTCTTTCTTCCAAAAATTGGAAAACTTCAGTTTGCAGCATCTTTCACTAGAAGTAACTTAATGCCAGAGTTTAAACAACATGGAAACATTTTACTGGGATCCTTATTCATATTCTTATCTATGACTCTCGTCTTGCAGTTCCTAGCTACATGGATACTTGCATTTTTCATGTATTACTCAGCCTTCATACCTTATGAATATGAACAAGAAATTGGCAAAACCTCACATCTCCTAAGACAAAATTCAAGTGTTCCTTTAAAGAAAAAACCCCCCTGCATTCCAACTTTTAAGTATAAAATTTCTTTCTGTACTTCCAACGGACTATTTATTTTACTGTCATGTGGATAACAAGTGAAGCAGAAAAGATCCCCCAGCTAAGAAATGATGACAAAATTTTGAAGGTATTAAAATATGCTGAAACACACATTATTGTGGTAAGACTGAAAAACTAGCCTATGCCTTCAATCCCAGAGCAGTACGGACTTGTACAGGCTCATACTACACACAAGGATATATAGTATTAATGCCACAATGAATGCTTTGTGTTCAGAAACTTTGAAAAGCAGCACCCATGTTGTTAATCATGAAACCTCCAGTCCCCTCCAGCACCTATGGGCTCTGTCATGTCCAAACTAGGGACCTTGTACGTGCACAGGGAGAATTCTACACCACAGAACAGGGTCTGAGACGTGCAGAAGACTGAGCAGGAAACCTTTTAAGAAAGACAACAGGAAAAGGGAAAGCTAAGGTGCATCTTAAATCTTGGTGCTTCCTAAGATTTATGTGTGGTTTCATTCATGATTTACAGCTCTTAACTCTCAGTTGTGAAGATCATAATTTTTCTCTCTTATGTTCAAGGAGGGTAGACAGGATGGCCTGTAGTGAAGGACTTATCATGCTGGGAGTTTAAAGAGCAGTTCCCAGATTACAGACTGGCAGGAGGGTTAAACAGAGGAACATCTCACACATATATATGCCAGGGCTCAGCTGTAGGGTAGGTGACAAACTCTGCAGCACTGTCAAAAGAGGTGCACTTGTACCTGTGGCCAGAAGCAAAACACCAGTGCCACGCTAATGTCAGATAATTCTGGGGCTTTGTTGTAGAGAAAGCCCCCAGTCTCTCAGCTGATCCCACCCTTCACACAAGTGGTTCTGGCAGAAAGACATTTGACACGCAAGAAGCCTTTAAAGCTTAGAACTGAGAGAAATATCCTACTGCCTTACTGAAAATTCAAGGGTCTGGCTGTTGCTAATGGTTATTCAGAGGTTAGGTAACAGAGAGGCACAAGGGCAAAGGCGGGGGAAAGGTCCCTTAGAAACAGAGACTGACAGTGCTGAGCATGGACTCTGCTCCACAGTGTGCTGACCCCCATGCACAGACCCATGCAGGAGTGCAATCACAGCTCTGCATTCTCCATTTCTGGGCTTCTCAGCTAGGTTAGGCAAAGTGTGCAAATCAAGCTGTAGGCAGAAGATGTCTATTAAAATCTTTCACATGGAAGAATCATAATTGCCTTTTACGCACATGAGCAGGGGCTTGAAGAGATGGGTGCTTTCTCTCAAGGCTTTCAGTTTAACAAAGGATGTGTCTGGAGGATAGTGAGTAAATGATAAAAACTGAGAAGGGAGAAACATGCACTCCTTGGCTGGGAAGTTATCAAACCTGCAGAGCCTAGGGGCTCTCTTCAGATGCATGAGCAGCTCCTGCTGAAGACAAGGGAAATGGTGTGTCAGTGTCTGTGAACAGAATTTGATCCTGTCCCCCGGTAATTTAGAAAGAAGTGTTTTCTTGTATCCCTCTAAAGAGAAGGTACTTCATTCCTCTTTCAAAAACAAAAAGTAAACATCATCAAACATGTTATTTCAGACAGCCTTGGTGCGGTCTCCCCGCCCTCTAGCTTTCCTCTTCCTATGTCCTGGTTATTTAAAGAGAAAGTTAGATGTACTACACAACTTTAAAGTAACCTTATATGGCAATTTTACAGCAACAGTAAAAAGTGATCACTTTTTCTGTCAGACAGCCAAACACCGCTTCTGAAGTACTTTTTGCACTGACTTCCAATTTTACAAACATTTGGTCAAAAGCACGTTTCTGTTACAGTCCTCTTCTCAGCTATGATGTCTGCAGTTTACAACACTCTTTTTGAGTGAAAAACAGACAAAAGCCATCCCTGATTAAAAAATGAACAATGAGAAAATCCCAGGGAAGGAATTCAAGCCAATTTTTGCAGCATGTCAAGGCTAATTCAGGTCCTGCAGATTCAAAGTAGGCAATGTGTGCTCTACATGCTTAGTACAGAAGCAAGGTGAGTGAGAATAAACTGGCTAGGCCCAAAATGCTCAGACACCTTCATGTACTCAGGCATGGAAATGTAGCCTTCCTCCATTGCCTTGGCTTTGGCATGATGCCATGAGGGGAGGAGGAGGGCAGTGACACCACTGTGTGGTAGGAAAGGCACCCAGCGCAAAGTAAAGCAACTACATAGGATGCCAGTCCATTGAAGGACCCTTATGTAAGGGCAGAAGTAGTTTTGTTTAAACTCAGATGCTTCTCACCTTCATGAAAAGAACATTTTAGTCACAAAATCTTCCTGCCAAGCAGTTGCAGGTGTTCCCTCTTTGCATGCACCAGAGAAATGAGAGATAGTGGAGCTATACCCCAGACCTTGGTGTGCAGCCCTAAACATCCAGTTTTTATTCATGGACTTCATTTTTGTCCTGAAGAAAGTTTACACGTCAATTACTCTGTACAGTGCACTTCATTGAGAGATTACTGAACACTATCAATGAGGTTATAATAGAAGTCTGTACTGCAACAGGAAAATCCAGCAGTTTGACTTAGCTGATGGATGCGTCATCTGTTCCCAATATCCTGACTGCTATTAGAAATGAAAATGTCTCTTCCTTTAACTGCTTTGGACATCTCATCTGTTCTTCTGGGTGAATGTACCATTAAATGTCAGTATGTAGACGTATCACTTTGGGGAGGGTGAGTAATAAGCTAAATTGTTCCTATCTGAGTGAGACACGCAAATCCGAACGCAGGCACATCAGAAATGGCTCAGCAGTCATAAAGCCCAAGCAGCTGTAATACTTATTGACATTGCAGGGTGCAGCTCTTCCAAAACCTCTAAGAGGGTTAACTGTTCAGGGATGGAGCACACCTTGGTACGGGATTGTTGGCAGAAGGATTGAAAGTGGCCCTGATTTTCTGAAGTGTTGTTAAAGGGAGGTTGCTTTACTGTGTTTCACAATAGGCCCTCCTGGACTCTCATACCTTCAAATCCCTGCACACTGCAGATGGTTTGGGGAGTTTTTCTGGCAGGGGGTCCTGTCAGGACAGGAAGAAAATATGAATTAAGGGCACAAAGACTTCTTGTCTGACTGCTCTGCATAAGGTGGCTGGAGTGTGCAGGACTACAATATTTTTCTCCTTAAACAAGTGATGCAAATGTGAGGAGGGTACATTAGGATTCCTGGGGCATTTTTAAGGCTATCAGAAGAAATTGTTCAACCTCAAGAGGTTAACATTTAATAACTAGGTTAGAACCTGCTGTTACCAGACTTGTCAGTCTTCTACCACCAAAGAAATATTAAACTTAAACATCTGTAGAGGCCACAAACTGGGGGGAAAAAAAAGTCATGCCTCAAATATTGGATAAAAAAAAAAAGTATAAGGAAACCATTTTCAGAAGTATCCTGGGATCCTTTAGAGCTGAAGGGTTTATAAATGAAGGTTGATACCTAAAAATGAATGTCTAGTGGGATTAAAAATATCTACTGGAACTTTTGTAGGTGATGCGAGGTATGGGTTTAAAACACTCATTTTCAGTCTAGTCTAAAGTTATTTACACATCTTGAAGATTTTTTGGCCTTAAGCAGCTGACTGCTTTTTCTCATCTAAATTCACTCAAGTCCCTGGGCATCTAAGGGAGGCTTAGTCTTCTATATAACTAAGGTGCCTTAAAAAATTTGCAGGAATTGCTTTTGCTCTGACATGGTTTGAAAGCAAATGGAAATTTGCTATACACTGACATTAAACTAACAGAAAGGAAAGCAGCAGCATGCAGGAAAATGGTGCGGTAAGAGTGTTTGCAGGAGTCTTCAGTGTATGTGCAGAGCAGTCACCAGTAGATTAAGTGTTAAAAGAGAAACTGGTGTATAAAAATCACAGAGCTGGACGAAGGAACACTTGAAAAATAGACACAAAAATAAAGCTTGCACCACAGCTCAGACCAAATTAAAGCAGACCCGCAGAGCATCTGGTCTGGAGATGGTGTGCTAGCAGCTGAGTGGCAGCATGTCTCACAGCCTGACAGGCAGTCAGGAGCAGATATGTCTCAGGCTGGTTTGGAGGCTCTCCTGCTCAGCCTGGCTAGCTGGGGGATACCTGCTCAGCTGGCAGCCTGCAGCAGGGCTGTGCAGCCTCCCCGTGATCTCAGGCAAGGCTGCCCAGGAGCAGGAGGCAGGAGAGGCTGTGACAAGGGCTGCAGCGAGGTAGGGAGACAGGTCTGTGGCAGCAGAGCTCACAAAGGTGTGCGGTAGGGGACATGGTGGCAGCAGAGCAGGAGGTGGGGAACACAGGGAACGCAGGGGACAGTGCAGGTGTGTAAAGGGGCAGAAAAGTGAGGCCCAAAGCTGGTGTGCAAAGTCTCGCAGCCATGAAGTAAACCAGTGCATTATGGTAAATTGTTACACACCTCCAGGCCAAAAGAGGACGGTGTGTCCACCCTTCACACAATGCTCAGGCCAAGCTGCACCACGTCCCAAGAGAGGGCAGCAGCTGTTTGGACAAAATGGTCAGCAGAATGGATCAATGAACAAGACCACAGCCAGGGGCCGTGGCAAGGTTAACGGGGTGGTGAACTGGTCAATGTGTTTGCCAGGAAGGATTAGATGCCCCCAAATGATGGAGTCACAGTCAGCCATGCAGACCTGATTCTTCGGTGCTGAAGGCAGCAGTAACTTCACCACTGAGGCCTCTGAGACTGGGCAGCCCAGGCACCCAGCTCCACTCTCCTCAAGCCCATGGAGCTGAGACAGCCAGCTACCATTTGTCAGACTCACCCCAGATCAACAGGAAGCAAATTGCCACCATTTACTTGTTTTCCTTTTTTTCAACTACCAAGATTGCTGAAAAGACTTCCATTTTGAAATGTCACAGATGTATAAGAAAGAAAAATGCATTTATTTATTCTTTTTCTCTGTTTCAGAGAAATGACTGTCCTGAATGTCAGTTCCAAAATCCTCAGTGGCTTATGAGAAATGGAGCTTGCTCTTCTCTGAGTGTCTCAGGATGCTGAAAGAGGACAAGCTTAATTTAGACCATTGAAAAAAAGGGAAAATAAACAGCAATATAAGTATAGACTGCATGAACTAATTTGTGAAGTCACTTTATCCAATGTCCCAGCTTTATGCTGGACTTCATCCATGTGGTCTTGCATTATCTCCCTTTCTTCTCATCTTGTAAAGGTTCCAGTCCTGGACGGATCTCCACATGTCTGTGACACATGCAGCAGTTGCTTTGGTCTGTCAGTGTGATTTAAGTTGTAGTCTTCTTATGTTGGGGCTTTGCTGTTGCTAACACTCCCATGCTTAACTACCTCACATAGCACAGTGTAGCACATGTGCAAGAGTTGGCAAGGCTGGCTATTTGCTTGAGATACATTATATGAGAGCTATAAATATTTGAAATGTAGCCAAGAACAAGTTTTGAAACTATAAAAGTAACATTGGGGGTGAAATGACAACTTTCACTGTCAAAAGGGCAGTGCTTTATTACAATTTACTGGATATTTTATTTCCTCCCTAGAAATTAGTGAACTATTGGAAGCAAAATATTGCAGAAAGTTTTCTTTAATATAGATTCTACATTTTCCTGGAAACCATCATTGTCTTTGTTTCACATACTGAAAGAACCAAGATATACCAGAACACTCAGAGAGCCTTAGCTATGCTTGAGCATAATCTAGAAGTATTATGCTTGTGGATTAAAAGATCATTATTTTTAAATGCTTCTGTTTCAGCCAGTGTATAAAAATATCAGGAAAATCAGAATGATCCTAGCAAATCAGCTTTGTGATGCCTTCTCCATTAAGGTTACTTATTCAAAATGACACAGAAATTGTTTCAGCACAGAACATGCTCCAAGTCATGCAACATGTCTGCTTGTGTACATGTGACAAATCACATCTTCTGACAAAAAAAGACATAAAGGAACTCAGAAAAGAGATTGTAGGAAGGAATGATTCACAGAGAACAACATATGCAAATGACAGGAGAAGGGCAAACAAAGCATCTAACACTATAGAAAGGGAAGGAAGGAAAATTATTGAAAGAAAGAAGCCCACAACCTAGCTGTAAATGCATGAAAGAAAACAAGAAGATGAGCCAACAGCCAGTGAGTATTTGTTAGAGAGAAACCATACCAAACAACTCATTCATTTCAGGAAGATGATAACATGTTTTTCCTTTGTGGTTAGGGAAAATATACATTTCATATAATTTAATTTTAACACATTTTTTGTGCGGTATCTCAGGAAGACCACATGAACAAGTTGGGGGAGTACAGAATGGATGAATGTATCACAGGAGAGTAATAAAGCTGGTAGGAAAGCTATATTTGGAGAGAAGACAGGGGTGTGTTTTGGACAAGTTACACTGTGATTCGAGAGTTTTAAAAGTGGTTGTCTGTGATGCAGTGACACTTAATATTTTCATCAATGCCTAGTAGGATGGAAAAAAGAGGATGATTATTAAAATCTGAAGATGGTGACCAAACTAAGTGTGTAAGTGTGTCAGAAGACAGGATAAATCTGGAATTCCCTAGAAGGGGGATAGAACCGGAGTTATAAAAAGAGACTGTAATTCAGTAGGTACAAGTAGAAAGGACATGGACAGGAATCATCACCATGAATAAACTCAGGCTCAAAAATAACACTGTAGGTGTTATTTCTACATTTCTACAGAACAGATCTGGGGATCTAAATACTCAACAGAAGTCAGTATTTTCCTGCTATTTTGTAAAAGTTCAATTCTGTATCAGAAGGTATAAATAGGAATAAGTGAAATAGACTTTGTCCTCTATTCAGAATTCCATAAAGCTTCAGCTGAATATTAGAGCAACTGTACAGTTTTGGGCAGAACACCTCGAGAAATGTAGGGATCAATACAAAGGAGTGCAGTGGAGTTCATGAAAAAAAAATATAGAAAAACACAATCTCTGGAAGCGGATTGAATGAGTTCTGATTGTAGCAGAGAGCAAAGGCATGGCTGACTCTTCAAAGCCCCCAGCAAGGCAGACAGGCAGTGACAGGCATACATTATGACCAGAAATATTTGGGTTAGCTGTAAGTTAGAAAAGTTTTAAAACTGGGAGTACTAAAATGACAGAATAGATTTCCTGGAGATGAGTTTTGCTGGAGGTCTCTAGGGACACATTAGAAAATATGTGTGGTGAAGGAAAAAAATACCACTGGTCTTTCATTCAGGACAAGAAGTGGAATTCTTAAGGGGATATTGAAGCAATGATATTAATTTATTCTCTAAAGTGTTTTTATAAAGCTTATATCAAGAATTGAGTTTGAAACTGTTACTGATGTTTTACTTCTGGAAGAATGTTCAGAATATCCATTCAGGAACTGGATCCTCATTTTAAGTGGGACTGTGGAGTGAAATATTCCCTTGTGTGTCAAAAACTCCAGACAAAGTCATAGAGTCTGGATGAGCTTGCAAGATCAGGTCGCAACTGGCTCTGCTAATACTTACCAGAAACTGCTGTCTTTGTAAGAGCTTTTGTTGGAATTGCATATAAACAGATCTGTTACCTTGCTCAGTCCAAAATTATGACCTTGGCTGAAGTGATGTTTGCTTGAATCCATTACTGGGAAAGTACATTACAAGAAAAATTGCATGCAGCAATGGCTTGAAAGCAGAGAAGGAGCCAATATCAGGATCACTTTCCTATTCTGGAAATTCTGCCCCAAAAATGAGAGCTTTCAATCATGCAGCTAAAGTATTGAAACCCAAGAAAGCCTGAGACAAGATCAGCAGAGTTGTATCAGGAAGAGCTTATTATGGAACAAACTCAGTAGCAGACTCGATATATTATGATTTAGTGACCTGCCCTCTATACTGAACTATGGCCAGAAGTGCCAGTCCTGAAGGATGAACCCAAACCAAACACACTCAGCATTTCAATGGTGTGGGCCCAGGAGCTGAACTAACCTCAAATAATCAAACTTTCAGAGGAGAGCTTGGATGGGAGGAGGTGGATCTGACTGCAGGCACTTTCCCCAGAGACTCGGTATAACTCCTCATGGTCAAGGGACTGCTATGACAGATAACTGGCATGCAGATAGGACATTTGTGTGTAGGAGATGTGAAGCCATTTGCTGAATAATGTATGAAATCATTGAAACAACTGCCTGAGTGGCATGTGTGAGTAAAAAAAAAAAAAAATCTGAAAAGCAAAAGAAAAGGATAATTGCAACAGCAGATATTATGAGCTGAGGTGCTGAGTCACTGAAATTAGAAAGAGAAAACATTATTAAATCTTTCTCCCTGATTATGTAGGACTTTTCCCTTATGGTACAGCCCCAAGTGTATTACCAAAGCTTGTTTAAAATAATTCAGTGGCTTCTCATGGGATGCAACCCTGCTAACTAATAATTTGTATTTCTTTTTTCTCCTGATACTTCTACCCATGATTTTACATCCTACTATCTTAGCCCTTGGATGACCTGCCTACAAATTCCTTTCCATAAATGAACCTTGCACCTTTCAAAAACCCCATGCATTGTTGTCACATCGGCCTTCCATTTCATTCTGGGTTGGTCAAAGCTTCAATAAAATGTTCATTTTTATTTCTGGCAATTTCCTTCCATAAATCAGTCCCTCCAGTGTCTTAAACACATCTGTTACTTTCTCTGAACATCTTCCAACCTATCAATATCTTTCTGGAATAGAAGAACCTAGGATTATATCCAGTGTTTTGGGAGAATCATTACTTCAGGAGGACTTTGCATTATTAAGTCCTGTAAGTAATTGCAAAAAATTAAAAAAGCTAGATTCCAGTAACCCTGAGCCATAAGATGTTGGTGGTCTGTTCTGTATGTTATGTATAACAACACTGTGTGCCTCACATGGGACACAGTAAGGGAAAAAAAATCCCTGATGCTCAAAGCAAACTGGACCTGCTTCATGGTCCTCTGCAGCCTTTTTGACCTGTGAAAATTATAAACAATTCATCGATGTTTTCTAGTCCAATTTTTAAATCAGGTACTGAATAGAAATGGTGGTGAGATTCACTTCTGTGCAGATAACCTGCATGATACCTAAATTTGCTTTTGAGACCTGTTTTGAGGTGGGAGATGTTCTGAGAATGGGTTGTGTGCTTTACACTGACAGTATGTTTTACCCTAATAGTTATAAAAGTTAGTCACCTCTGCACAAGCAGACCACAGCATATAATAAAGATGATTTTTTGATTCAGTTTTATGGTTCTTTTTCTTCCCTCTTTTGTAGCATGTTTCCTGTGGGGTATTGTTTACATCAGGCACCAGGAAGGAGCAGACAGGATGCTGTAATGGGAAGGATATAACACAAGCATCGTTCCAGGCCCCTCCTTTTCTATATCACCTTGAACTCATCTTGACCTGGCTCTGGGACCTGTGTTTGGAGGAGCACTTCTGTTTATACGTTTCCTTTGGTTAGTCAGTCTCATCTTCTAGTGATTCTGCCTGAGGTTCTTATTAAACATAGGCAGATTCCGAGCGTCAGCGTACAGCAGTTCTACCTTTGGGGGCACAGGCAATGCCAAGACTTCAGCTAACACTGTTCCCTTCTTTCTCAACCTGACCAAGGATGAAGCAGTGCCCTACTTTGCACCCAGCTCTAAAAGCAAGTGGCTGATTCTCCAGGAACGTTGCCAGGGTGGTTATCTCCTTGTAGGGTTTTACTTTCAAGGAGGCTGTGATCAAGCTACTTTCATACAGCTCCTTTGTATGTTGCTGTTCCTTGCCAACAGTCAAATTTTGAATTCCTGGAAAGAAGAAACTCCACATGCCATCACATGAACATGCACCATCATATGGTAATTTAAAATGTGTCTATTCCTTTCTCTTCATGTTCTTAGCATGCTGCTGGTGATTTTTCCCTTTCTTCCTAGGAACAAGAATTAGGGTAAGGAGCAAGCCTGATAACTCTTATTTGATAAATGGCCCAGTCAAAACCAATGACAATGCCTGAGGATCTGGAGAACTCTTGTGTGGAACTATAAGCACAGACCTTCTGCTTCCTAAAAATCTGTAAAGCAGATTTAGTTGCTTTAAAAAGACAGCTGGACTCTTATCACCTGCTGTGTTTGCGTTCTTCCCATCACTGTTGATATAACTTAGATTGGAATTTGAGTCTCTAATAAAACATTTGAGTGTTTTATTTTGCATTTTATTTTGTTGTGTTTTTTTTTTTAATGCACATCAAAGTCATTCATAATTCCCAGAATTTTCTACACTGAACTGTTTGGTTAAGCAAAGACTCTAGTGGTGGTGTGAATTATTTATTTATACAGTCTACTTTAAGCTGGGGCCAACATTAATTTGGCTGGGTCACTGTCATTGTGGATTTAATTGCCATGTAAATATCTATGGAGTCTATGTCTTTAATTAGTGTGCTAAATTCTACACAATTTATGAATAAAATATACTAATTTTGACATTTAAAAACAGTTATTTTATTAATGAAGAATGTATCAATGTTATGCCAATTCCCTTGCCTTTTGTTAATTATATGCCTCTCTTGCATTTTCTGATATGTTAATTTTGTTTGGTATAAATATTTGTCCTCATTAAGATGAATACATTGTCAATGTTGACTCATTCTTTTCCTCCCAACAGATAACTTAAATGTTACTTAATTTTTTTCATCTTGTTACTGTTACTGATTTGTAAGAATCATCTAGCTCTGTTCTATAAAATCCTGTTCACTCAAGGAATGAATGGCCTAGCTTTCTCTACATGGTATGCATGCCATGTTGAAAAGGATATTGGATAGGATTTAGCTAGTTATGGTTTTTACAAGAGGGAATAAAGTGAGAAGTTTTGCTAGGATACACTGTCCTTTCTGTGAACTTCTGCTGCTGGATTGGTAATTCACACATGATGCGTGCTGAAAGGCCTAAAGTATGCAGATATGGAACAAGGGGCATGAACAGGAGAAGGCTGTGGTGCCAGAGTGCTTCTAGAGAAATGGCAAATCCATGAACCATACAGGAATAGCTATGTCCCTCTGAAAAGCAAGTGCTTTTTTAACCTCACATTCCTGGCTAGGGTAATTCTGACTCCCTTTCCCTCTTAAAGAATAGGAAAACAAACAACAAAATAAAATTGACATACAGCCACGAGTCTTTTCTGTCACACAGCTTGCTTATTTTTACTTGCACATGAACTGGTATCGTGCCAAGACCACCAGGGAGCTACAAGGGATGTACTGATGGGGGAAGGAGAGAGCAGGGACAGCAGGTGTGAAACGTTCAGAGAAGGCAACAGCAAGTCTGCCTCTGCAAAATGGGAGGGCTGGCAATGGCAGATACAAATAGTTGTTTTAAGAACCAGCTTCCTTTTAAAAACATGAAGCCCCCTGTTTTTGTCAGGCATCTACACTGGTGTTTGACGTGAAAGCTGAATAGGGATGCTGTGCTGAATGCTAAAGATAAAGCTTGCTGATGAGAAGGAGACAAAATATTGACCCCTGGCATGATTTGGGATAAGAGCTCAAGAAAAGAGACAGGGGATCATAGAATAGAATCATAGAATCATTGAGGTTCAAAAAGACTTCCAAGATCATCAAGTTCAGCCTTTGACTGAACATCATGTCATCAAAAAACCATGGCACTTCTTGCTCTTTTCCAGTCATTTCTTGAATGCTTCCTTGAATGGTGACTCCATCACTTCCCTAGATAGTCTGTTTCAATGCTTGGAAATCCTTTCAGTGAAGAAACTCTTCCTGAAAGAAAGAAGAAACAAAGTACTTTTGAAAGCAAATTGAAAAGAAATAATAACTTTGTAATGATGACTCAATTAATGTAGCAAAAAAGATGAAAAAGAACCATGCACTTGCTTATGTTTTACAGCCAACAGAAAACCCTGCAATGTGTAACTTTTAAGATGCTAGGAAACACCGACAGTTGGGTGAGCACTTATAAACAAATATTGCTTAAGTTCCAAATACTACATTGCAAAGGAGTCAGGCTCTTGTTGCATCAGGGGGTAGAAAATCTGGCATGTGCCTCAGCTCAATGCTGAACGAACAACACCTTAGAGCAGAATCGTTTTTTTTTTTATGAGCCAGTCACATATAAAATCCACATTAATAGTGACAATGAAAAGCAGATGTTCTGAGTTTATTACACTGCTTTGAATAGACTCTATTAAATATTAAGCCAAATTCAGCTGAGGTTACATGATCTTGTACCTCTTGGCCTCGTATAGCTGTTATGAAGGATCCGGTACTTCCACCACTCCTTGTCAGTACATGTAAGCTTTCTGTTTAATTATATTTTTCCTGTTACAGCTTCTAACCTATGCTAGGTCACAGAAAAATGTCAGGACAAGACAAATCAAAAGAAGCAGTCACAGCTGAGGGTCAAACACAACAGCCACACTGCTAAGGACTCAAACAAGTCTGTGGATGCAAAACTTGACATGATTCCAAGGACAAATACAAGAAAAGCCACTGGAGATTAAATCTACTGGGAGTTACAGGCAAACAACATCAGGTTCAGGAAATCCCCTGAGGTAAATGTATTTGGAGGCCTGTACAAAGCTCAGGGAGTGTTATGCTTACTTGTCCAGAAGCAGGAAAGGGAGGAACGAGTGGCCTGAGTCTGGCTCAGGCAGGTTCTGCTCAGGTCAGAAGTGGTGGGCAGGGCATGTACTGGAGGAGTCACCAAGCCAAGGGACCCCCAGCTGTCCTGTGTGCTTCATGGCTGATGCACCCCAGCACTCACAGCAACTCTGTCTCTTGGGTCGCTCAAGGTGATGCACCCAGAAGATGGTAGCATCTCCCTGGAAGAGGGTGAGTCTGCTCCTGATGAAATGGTGTGGTGAAATGGAAATATACTTGGCTGAAAGAGATGTATCACTTCTTGGAATGAGCTGCAAGCTCTAAGATATCTCTGCCTGTGAGCAGTGTGGATGCCAGTGCAGTTCCAATGGAATGGCCCCAGGGCTGCACTGAGATGTATCCCGTAACATGGACTGGGCCTTCCATGTGTGATCACTGCCTATCCACTGCAGCAGCTCAGTGTGGCAGGCTGGATGTGCATTCCTTTCAGAGATGAGGATCTCTTAATCCACAGTTGCTCTGAAAGTCTGGAGACTGTGTATCCATGGATATGTGTGTCTATGCATTCTCTTCATGCTTCACTGACACAGCAGCCACTTTGACCTGAGGAATTGCATGTACATATCACACCTTGGATCACCCTTTAAATCTGAAATTCAACATTCTCACAGACTGTATTATTGTCTAGGTTATGTGGAAATTTTTTTCAGTTCCAACATATTTTTTTCTCCCACAGTTATGCTGTAAGTAAGTAAAAATGATCAGGTTTTCCTATCTACTAAGGTGAGATTATATGTCAAAAGACAGGTGGAGAATCTAGGCCTGCACATGGATGTAGGTCCTGTCTGCTGTAAGTCACCTAGAAACATGAAGAACCTCTTCTGACTCTTGAAGTCTTTAGCACGTGGATTACTTGCCATTGCAGACAAATTTCGCATCATCACTTGCTTATTTCAGTTGCAGTAAAAATGAGGATTTGAACATAGATTTAAAAGTAATCCAAGAGTAATCCACTGAGATCCTTGCTGAGCCCTCTCCACCTGTTTATACTATTTGAATTTTGCCATTTTTGGACTGTGAATACATTCACATTTTCCTTTCTACTCTCATTGTCTATTTTTCTATTACGCTGCTAATTTAGCATTTTTTGAGGTGCTTGAGGGCTTCCTCTGAAATTATTTGATCACATACATTTGCGGAGTGCTTTAATGTCATCTGCTACTTACTTTTGTAACGTGCATTTTAGACAACACTCTGATTTGTTTGAACATTAATTTCTTTTGTGGATGGAAGCCAGCATACTGTTTTCATATCACAGAAATGCACTCAATTGTGTAACATTTGGATCAGGAACATTTACAATTAAATATGTTTTCTAAATGTCTTGAGAAAGCTTAACATAAGCTCTGCTGCAGCATTCACACTTTTCAGGTAACTGATCTCAATGCTCTGAACAGCAGGACTTTGAAGACTTCAGCTAGGAGGTGACATGACTAGTTAATCTTGCTTCTTTTCTGTGTTTCTTTTCATCTACTCCATTTTATTACATTTGAAAATTAAAACAAATTCCGCCAAGAGCAAATCTGTTTGCATATTGCCCTTTGTTTGCACTGACATTTATATATTTGCATACGACTGCCATTCCTTCTTATGCTAAATCAACTCTGCTTTATTGTGACACTACAGTTTAAGTAAGGGACATCCTACCGTGACTTCAGCACAATGAAGACTGATTGAAGTGCCAGTGATTTCAGCTGTGTTTTGCATTGCAGTCACACATGCTCTACTCAATTTAAGCAAAACAATCCCAAGAAACAGAAATGACAGGATAAAGGTCAACAGTCAAAGATGTGAGCTCTTTAGTGAAATTTACTGCAACAGGAAAAATTATTGATTATATTTCTGTACTTCTCTTTCATTTACTTATATTTTTAAATGAAGCGAATTATATCCTGGCACAAAGAAATTTCTTTAAAACGTTGCATTCTGTTTCCCAAATATTCCTGCAACTGGTCAGGAGACTTTTGATTTACAATGACAGAGATGGACCACACACAGGTGTACAGAGAAGGATGGTCTAGGAAATTATAAGAACACACATTATAGGAAGTCCATTAGCTTTCACTTCCTAAATAATTAAACAGTACACTCATTCACCTTACCTCAAGAAGTGAAAATGGATCTTTTGCAAAGGACATCCTCTTTTACTGGAGAAAATACGTTGTTTCTCCACACAAAAAGGGGAATACATTTTGAAATGTGCCGCAGAAATTCTAAAGAACCTGTAGAAATCAGTCAAATATAATTTAAAAGGCATATTAAAAACTATAATTTTTCATTACACCGACAGTCAATATTTTTGCAAGTCAACATAAAGTTGTTATCTATAGTTATTTATGGATTGACATCACTCAGAGTTTATCAGATATTTTTCAATACAATTTCAATGTTTTCTTTAAAGAATAAAATGCCACTTGAAAGCAAAATTTTTGCAGAAATAGCTCAGTTTCACTGAGCTGATGAGGAGTTAGAAAGCCAGTTATCTCAGGGCTCTGCCAAATCACACCAAGCAATATTGCAAAGAAATTTCTCTGTTCCAGGATATTTTACTTTATTTAAAATAAACTAAATGAAAGGAGAGCACAGAGATATAATCAGTAATTTTTCCTGTTGCAGTAAATTTCACTAAAGAGCTCACATCTTTGACCACTGACCTTTATCTTGTCATTTCTGTTTCTTGGGATTGTTTTGCTTAAATGGAATAAAGCATGTGTAACTTTGTAATACAAAACACAGCTGAAATCAGTGACACTTCAATCAGTCTTTACTCAGCCAAATCTTTCAGAAACTCTGATTTTGTGACTTTCTGGAAGGAATTTTGGAAGCCTAAGAAATTGCAGTCATGTCTCAGACATGTTTCCATATCACTTAGCCACTTCACTTTACTTTGCAGGCTTTTCAGACTGTTCTTTAATCTTTCAGTATGGCCAAGGTTACAGCACAAGTAAAGAAGTGCTGATTATTCATTTCATAATTAACAAATCTCAGATGAGATATTTTGTGTTAGCTCTTCATTCAGCCGTTGTAAATATTGTGATTTCCACTCCAAAATAAGAACAAACCTTTCACTCTTTCAGAATTTTCTACAGCATTAATTCAGAATTTTGAGCTGCTATAATGACAGTACTTTAGAATTTGTAAGTTTCTAATATTTGCTCTGGAAATGTTTGTAAAATATTTGAAATGTCCATATTATGGACATTTATACTGATTAGCCTGAAAATTCAGAGCAAACACACAAAGTTTTATATATTTTTAGGTCTCCAATAAGGAAGTAAAAAGAGTAGGATGTGATTTTGATGCCTGTACTTTGTAAAAACTATTATTGGCAAGTGGTGAGTAATCAAAATCAGATTACACAGAATGATATTTCTTTGCATAAATTATTGTAAAATTATTATTATTATTATTTTCAAAGTATTATACTAGTGGAGTACGAGATATAAATTACAAAATATTGGGTAATTTCCTGCCTGGGTATCTGATAGAGACTATTAATTTGACCAGCTCCAGGAAAATAGATCAGCTACAAATTCTGATCTTCATGCACAGGGCTACACATTCTGAGCATTTAAAGACACAAGGCAACTGAGCTTCAGAAAGGTAAACCCCAAGGCCTGAATGCTCGGCACTGAGTCAGCCAGATACTTTTTGGGTTTGTGTCCCTTTCTCAAGTATGAATGACTGCCAAGCATGTGTACAAAACTAAAGGGGCAATAATTTCCTCTGTTACTGCTAGAAAAAGATTGATGGAAAGGGTATACAGCAAACAACATCTGTAATGATTGGTTGCAATGAATTGTACAAACATTGGCTCTGTTGGGTGTTCCTGACCACCTCTTGCTGAAAACTGAGACCAGCAGAGTCCGCCTGTAGCACCATCGTGGCTGTTCCACACAATGAACTGCACGGCTCAGAACCCAGCAACTCAATGTATCAAACAGTTCTCTCCCAACAATCAAGGTCTCCCTATCCTACCTGCTAACCTAGGTCACCACCACATTACTATTTTTTGTTGTTCTGCTTTGTGTTTCCCTGCTTTCCTTGTGACTTAACAGCTGGGAACAAAACCTGAGTACTCAATCCCTACTAAATTTAAGGCTGAAAAAATGTGATGCATGAAAGCACAGTGTCTCTTTTTGATCATTCCTGGTACATTTATAATAATTTCTTTATTCAAGTGGTTTAATCAAGGCAAAAGCTGTCTTAAAAGTGCTAGGAACAGGAAAATTTTAAGATGGCAATATCTAGGAAGTCTCTGAAGATAAATACAGCTGAATAAATTGTTCTGTCTATAGCTGTCTCTCGTCTGTTTCAATCTGTAGCTCTAGCTATAGTGGGGAAAGCCCTGATGACCCACATTGTCCATTTGGAGACTCCCTAAAATCCCTACTCTTGGAGCTCCAGTTTTGGAAAGTGTTAAGAAGTTACCAGCCATCCGAAAATCAGTCTGCTCACAGATATTGTTAGACTGACAAAACCTGAGACCTCCAAAGACATTTATTAGCTATACACACTAATGGTGGCCTACAAACAGTCTTCAGACTGTTCTAATTGTAAATCATTGTGTTGCAAAGACTGAACAAATAAACAAACCAGGTTATACTAAGTTCCAGCTTTGTTTCTTCTCTGAGATGTAGAGGGTGGAGAAGTTATATGTGCATTTACCAATCTATGACCATGAAACATTATCAATCCTCTTTAAAAATACATCTTAATACTAGAATAGTTTTTATTGTTGTTGTTTTTCTTAAACGGGTGTTTCTGTTTGGGTTGTTTTGTTGGGGTTTTTTGTTTTTTGTTTTTTTTTGTTAATAGGGAAAGAAAAGTTTGATAATTAGCAGTCAAAGTTTCACACATCAGATTTTACAGGTTTCTGGGCCAGATTCTGTAATGAAACTCATCTCAATGCTTCATTTAAAGAATTCTGTACTTCCACTGAACACAGTAAGACTGCTCATGTGCATAAAATCAAGCATGTCCTGAAAATGAGCTGGGACAAGGTTTTGTTACCTTACCATATTTTGCTCAAAATAGAAACCCAGAGAGATTTGCAAATGTGCACAAGCAGAGTTCAGTGATAATTCTTATAAACCTGTCTCTTCTCATTGAACTCTGGAGGGAAAAAAAGCAAGTAATATATTCCAGATGAACTAATACACCTAGGTGTCATTAACACACCTTGTTTCCCCTGGAGCACAGATGGAGAAGCACAGGACCTCTGGCATGGGTAGGCAGCCCTTACCACCAGAGGGGTGTTCCATTCTGCCACTTCTTGTAGGGCTGAACAAAACACAGACCCCATCTCTGATGACAGCTGAAGATGTCACTTTCTAAGCTGCTGTGTCTGCAGCTGCCTGTTGCATCTCAGACTACACAGGCACTTTATTACATTTTTATTGCACTTTCTCAATCAGAGAAAAACAAACCTATCTGATAGGCCCTGAAAGTTGAGGGTGTTCAGCCTGGTGAGGAGAAGGTTGCGTGGAGACCTCGTAGCAACCTTCCAGTGTTTGAAGGGGGCCTGCGAGGAAGATGGAGGGGGACTCTTCATCAAGAACTGTAGTGATAGGACAAGGACTAATGGGTTCAAGCTAAAAGAGGGGAAATTTATGTTTATTCAGAAGAAATTCTTTACTGTGAGAGTGGAGAGGCACTGTGAGTGGTTGCCCAAAAGAGTTGTGGATGCCGCATCCCTGGATGTTCAAGGCCAGGTAGGCTGGGGCTCTGAGCAACGTGGGATAGTGAAAGGTGTCCCAGCCCACGGCAGGGGGTTGAACGAGATGATCTTTAAGGTCCTTTCCAAGTCAAACCATTCTGTTATCCCATGACTCTATGAAACTGAAAAATGCAGCCTGTTTTATCTGGATCCCAGACCAGGACACTTCCAGGACAAAGTCAGCTAGATATCGTCAAACATCAATCACTGTCACCTTTTTTTGTGGCTTCTGAGGGAAACTGGTAGGTAGAAAAGCTTTAGAGGGCAATTGTAAGAGGCCTATGAAGAACCACACATAATATGGGTAACTTTTTCCTTGTAAATGAATGGGGCTGAGCGTTTTCAAGGACCATACCTTTCAGTTTCAACATCATTGCTAAAGAAAATGATGAAGAACAAATTCTGAGCAAGACTTGATGATTCCCCTTTTTTAATAAAAAAATTTCCTACAAAAGCTTTCTCTAGATAATATATCCAAAAAGCTCTGAAAATCCTCTGCTACAGAAGTATATTGATAAGAACTGAAAACATGCCAGTTAAAAACCAGCCTCACAATGGGAAAGTAGTTCAAATACCTATGCTTTTAGGTAATAATTACAAGACTCCATTTCTAGTAATAGGGTTATGTAGGCGAGGCAAGTACTGCTTGATGGTGCCAGAAGATCACTTTCGTAACAATGAACAGACTGCAAATGCTGTGTGGAAAACAGTAATTGTTCCAGTACCCAGTTGGTTACGTGCATATTGATATCCAGGTTGCCTGAGTAACCTTAAGGCTAAGTACAATGGAGAAGATAATTCATTATCACAACTTCTTCAAATATATTACCTCATTCACATATGTATTTTGAGACTCAGCACTGAACTGTGCTATCCAAAATGTCTATCAGGTCTTGAAACAAACAACAGACACTCCTGGAGGCTCTAGGAGAGTCTGAGAGCTTAGCAGAGTGGGAAGGTATGTAGCATGCCTCCCTCCACTGCCCTCCCCTTCATTTCAGTTCTCTTGGGAGCTGGTGGCACCAGGGAGCTCCAGCATTACTGAGGAGAGGCATCAATTCTGACAGATGCAAGGACACTGCATGGGGGGAAGCAATTTGTATGCAGTTGTATTTATTGACTACAACTCTCAGGTTTGAGGAGGTGACTGCGTTTTTGCTGGATTGTTTTCATGAGAAAGCTGTAGATTGACTGAGGGCAACACAGTCATGCCCCCTTGGAGATCAGTGAGGAAGGTGAGCCTAAGCCCCCGAAGCTGTGATCTTCTGGAGAAAAAGCTGAGATCTGAACCTCATACCTGCTTGGCAGGCAGTTGTTTGCCTGTGTTCTGTCCCCATCCCATTAAATTCCAAAAGAGCCTCACCAAAATCCTGAAGTGATTTTGCAAGGCAAGTTCAGCTTAAGTTATATGATATACAATCTTGGTAGCTCAAGATTACCCCTGATTTTTACCACATTTGTCCTGAAGGGAAAATGCAATTCCCAAGGCTTTCATTGTAAAAAAGTAGAAAGATGCTTACTCCAGTTTTAGGGTATAAACTGATTAGGAATCTCTTAAAATAAAGTGCTTGGCCTGAAACAGCCAGACCCTCCTTATACTCTGCTCTCAAAAGCATTCTCCTATCTAATTCCTTCCACTGTATCATTGCTGATCACAGTAATCAGCATTCTGGGGCACAGACTCTTTCCTTTCTTAATGCAAAGCCTTACTTACACTTCATTTAGTAGGCTGCATGCTAATGAGAACTGTTTGCAACCTTCACTGTCAGTGAGAAGTCCCAGGGTAGCTCTCCCTAATTCCTGGCTGGTTGGGTGCACTGCACATGGCACCCTTTAATTGGGGAAAAAACCCAAATGATGCCTTCCCAATGTGCAGTTTAACTGAACTAAATTAACGCAATGGATGTTTCATTTTTCACATGAAGCTGGCATTCCTCAGGGACCTTTTCTGCTGATCGTTAACAAAGATTCAGTGTAGTCATCCACTTTGCTGTACTTCAGAATCTGAAGGAGGCGTGGAGGCTGAAAAGCTGAAGCAGCACATACATGGGTACACAGCACCCAGAGTTATACACAGCAGCAGTTTGATGTGTAGCAGTACCATATGGCTCAGCTTGGTCTTTTAATTAAGAGGTGTGGCTGCTGTTACTTGGATGTTACAGCATCACTGTGGTGTGACAGGGGAAATCAAGAGAGCCCCTGAATTAGTCACAGTATCTCCAAGGATTTAACCTCTAAGGAGATAAAAATGTCCAGTGCCCTCTGCAAGGTGACACAAAATGTCAAGAAAAAGCCAGGAACAGAAACGACCTGTTTTCAGGAACCTGTCTAGTGTAGCCAAAGGAGCATACTCTGGTTTGTACGTGATGCTCTGAGCATTTATACACAGCTGAGTACACATTCTTTGACAAAACTCGGTCAGGAAATGGTTAATATTTTCAAAGAAAATTATTGAAATAAGTTAGTGTTCTTCCAGAACTTCACCTGTACATATATTTCCTCCTGAGAAATGCTGAAGCTTCAGGCTATGTGGATGTGAAACATAACTTAGTATGCACTAGGGAAAGAAATCCTGCATTAGGTTCAGCTCCTGTCTCAACTATGTCTGATTATGTTCCCCAGTTTAAGGCTTGTTACTTGATTTGAAAGCCTGGTACGTCTCAGGAAACTTATACATGTAACTTGTAGCTGCTTTCATAGTTTAAAAGCTGTCATTTCACCTTCTGCACAAAGAAATGCTTTTCCTGTCTGTGTCAAAGCGATCCACACAGCTCTCCCACGGAGTTTTGAAAGCGTCTTCTGGTACAGCAACACAGCTTTTATTCTGTGAGAGCAATTTGCTCTGCCATTATATCGTCTGCAGGTATGCAGCTGTATTGTTTTACCGTGTTGATCTTGGAAGGAGCGGGAAAGCTCATAAAACTGGAAAGCAATTGGTTTCCAGCTGAGGCTTTACTTCTTCCTAGCCCACTATGCTCTCCAGGTGAATCCCTGTGGGATTTTGTTAGAGAGGAAAAGGCAAATGTAGTTGTGTCCATACTGGGGCAAATCCAATATCACTGCAAATCAAGGGTTACATCCTTCTCTGTTTCTTACTTTCTCCTTCTTCCTGGCTCACGTAGTTTATAAGCACACCTCATCCTGTGTCCACATCAGCTGCCTGCAACTCCCACCAGCAGTCCCACATTTGTCTCGATTTACTGTGTTCTCAGAGATAGCTGAAAAGCAAACATGGGCTACTCTTGAAACATGCATGAGGAACACACTCTGGACAGAAAAAACATCACCTGCAGAGGGCACAGAATCACATAAGTGTGCCAACTCACAGCTCCGACATCCAAAGCAGTTTTTCTTGGATGTACCACCAGTGGCAATGTCACCTCAGTCTGTGCTCAAGGCTTCCCAGTAACATTCATAAATGGGAAGGAGACTAAGGCTGCAAGAGAAAGGGAAAGGGGAAAACTCCTTGCCCAAGAGAAGGTGCAGAGCTGCCCTGCAAACAGAGTTGGCACATCTGCGAGCTGCTCATAGCTTGCAAGTACTGAATGAAATGTTTGGAGTTCACGGGGAATTTCTGTGGAGTTCCACGCAGTTACAGAGGCATTCTTCCTTAAATCTAAGAGAGTTAATTAGAATAATATGTGTCACTTCAGCATGATGACTGATGATCCTGCTGTGGAGAAAAGAAAGCTTGCTTGAGAGAAAATGCCATTATCTACCCAAAGCAAATACAAATGTGGAGCTTGGTGTATACTTTTTCAGAGATGTAACAATCATCAGTCACAAAAGAGCGTATAGCTGATCCTCAATACAGTGCACACAGTCAGCTGTTCAGCATGTTGTCCCATTGCTAAGTATGAAGCCAGAAAATAAGTAGGCAGGTCAATTCCCACTTCATTAACACAGTGGGAGGGGGAAGGTCTGAAAAATAAGATTGTAAAAACAGCCATGAAATCTTGTTGGAAGCTAAACAATACCCAAGACCAGCTATGATTCCTTTTCTTTACCTTATTTCTTTTTGTCTCTTTCAATGGCTTTATTTTCAGTTGTTCCTTACTGCTGGTGATTTCTGCTTCTCCTAACATTTAAGAATCCCAAAGCACAGAAACAATTTTCTCATTTACTTGAGCTACAGGAGATTTTTATTTCATCCTCTTCTGGAAAAGTAGGAATTATCTCAAGGTGACTACCTTTTGTATCACGGTACAACTTACCTGTGTGAAAGTGGGTGTACTGAGGGTTCAGGTGGCACAGGAGGATGCAGCTGGAGCACTGCCAGCACTCAACCTAAGCTATTTTGCTTTTATCATACTGCAAAGTGATTATCACCCTTGCAGCCACCACGTTTCTTGGAAGTCACGTCTTAGAGGTTCATTCTTCAAGGATTTTCATAAAGCCACCATCCTTCAGCCCCAAAAATGTCACTAAATGTGGTTATGTGGGGGTATTTTGATGTTTTCTTTGCCTTTCTCTAATGCATTATTTTTTTTTAAAACCTTCAATAACAAAAGCTTTAAACAGAATGCTAAATATGTGGAAGGAAAAGTAGTTAAAGTGTTTGATAAAAGAGAGAAACAAGAAAATGGCAATGAAAATTAAAAAGTCTCATTTTCACTCAGAATTTGAGCAGAATTATTTTTTCCTAGAGATTCATCTATAGCTGCTTTTTATTGTTGGGTTGGGGACAGAATTTAGTATGTATTGCTTAGATTTTTTTAGTTTTCTAATTCAAAATCAAAAGAAAAGGATTCTGCTCTTCCCTTATATTCACACCATGACTTCTAAATGAAAAGTACTGTTGGAAGTCAAAGGCTTTTCAGGAGGACACCTCCTTCACACTGCAAACCTTGCATAACCTGCTATGCCATGGTTAACAATTTTACCATGAAAAATGAGACAGCAGGTATCTTGTTGCTTGCCTCGGGATGCATCAAAAAACACACACTACAAGGTCTTGCACAAAATCTCCTTGCAAAATCCAAGTTCAACCATGGAATGCAGGCCTGGGTTAAAAGACAGAGGTAGCCTGGTCTCACTCAAATAGTCCCTTAAAAATCTATGAAAATCCTTCTGAAGGGATGCTGACTGGTCTGACAGGCCTGCTTGATATAGCTTGAGCAAGGTTCCTCCCAGCTCTTTCCAAATGAACTTTCTGAAATGACATGTTGCAATTTCTCAACAGTTTTTCAACTTGAAGTAAAGTTTTGCTTGGACCAAACCCAATTCATGTATTTTGAGGGCACCACCTATAAAGCCAACTTTGTGCCATATGATGTTGGCAAGTGGCTGAAGGCCAGTAAGGGACTGCAAGGGCAAAAGGGGTCTGTATATATATATATATGCATATCAGAGCTTGGAAAAAGACAGACATGATTAGGTTTCACTCCACTCATCTTAAAAGGAAGGGCAGGCTTTTAATTTATTAACAAAATTTTGTTGATAGCTGAAAGAATTTAATGTTTGGGCTTGGAAGCTGTAGTGCATACGGCTCCACAAAATTAAATGCTATTAAAGATACCTAAGCATCCCTACAGGCTTGCCTACTGTAAAACAGTTGTGCAAAGTTCCCCACAAAGACCTAGAGGGTGTCTTACAAACCACCCTTAAGATAAAAGAGCAGCTGTGTCTTCCTTGTACGTGCCTGGGAGGCTCAGCTGCACCACCACCCATCAAGGACGGGTTGTGCTGATAATGGTTTTTGTGTGCACAGGGTGGGGACCTTGACACCCACCCAAAGACAAACTGCCCTACCCAGCCCCAGGGTCCTGCCCCACTGGTGCCCAGCCTGGCCATTCCCCTGCTCTGGGGCAATGCTGGCAGCTGGATTTGCTGCCCTCCTTGCCAACAGGTCTGTGTGGGACCTTCGCTGCCCCCGGCACGATGGCAGCCCACCACAAGGCTTACAGCATGCGGTGAGGTAAAAATAGCATTCCAGGAGGTGAACACAGCAAAGCCTCAGCCTTCCTGTGCTGTAGCCTCTTTTGATTATTCACTTTCCTCTCCTATACAGTTATAATGACAGTCTGTCACATGCCTTTTTTTTTTTTGTTTGGTTTTGGTATGGAGAGGTTTAAAGAAAGGTTTTTCACTGTAGTTTCAGGTGGGAAAAAATGCCATTTTTTCTCAATACTTTAATCAAAACAAGCAGAATGATTCTGTAACAATTTCAAATCCCGCTGTGATTAAAACTGATGAAATGGTACAGATGATGCTTTTATTCTTTTAAAACATGAGACCATTCTTTACCAAGAAAGATGGAAATAGCTCCAAAAATTTCCTAAGAAAAGATGCTCCCCTCCCTTAAACAGCCTTCATTTGCACATGGGAGTGTAAAACTCATTTCAGACAAGCGCTGCCCTTCAACAGATGACCCTCTGAGGGGCTGGTACAGCACTGAGTGTAACAAGGTGCTGCTATTCAGTTAGGAACTTCAGATGCTTGTTGAAACTGTTAATAAACCCACTAATACCAATTTTGGCAATTTTCAGTCACCAGCCAATTTCACACAAGGTGTCCTAAATGGTATGGCAAATCATGTAATCGTATAAAACCTTTATCTCCAGTAATCAGTAATCCCATGTTTTTGTCAGTGGGACCTGTCCAAGGGGTCTGAAAGGCTTTCTCCTCCCACCAAGGGAAAGAACTACAGCTGTTTGTGTAAATCAGTGGTGTTTGGTTGAATAAAAACACCACGTGTAACTTACCTGTATGCTGAATATGAGACATTGTTAAGGTCTGTAAATTAACAGGAGTAAATTGCTTTTGCCTAAATTAATTCTCAACTACACTAATAGGTTAAATAATTTAACAAGGTCCTAAGTCTGCATGACAGCTTTAATTTCGTGTGTAGCTTTCCCTCTGTGCTGAAGTAGTTTCGAGGTCAGTTGTACTAAACAAATGCTAGCCTAAAGACAGAGTTAAGCTGTGCAAATAGTTCCCTGAACTGGGGAGCACGTAAGCAGCAGATAACTCAGTTATATTTAAACTTTTTATAGATGTTATTTCTTTCATCTTCTGGGCTTTGGAAATTAAACTCCTCACTGTAGCAATCACAATGACATATGTACAGCCCCCATTAGGAGAAAATATTTTCTGAGCTGGGATCTGAGATTGAACTTGCATAAATCATGGCTTAGACATTTTTTATCGCCTGCTAATACACGTGCAGGAACACTGTTTTTTAGATTTTTTTCCCCTCCCTTTCTTCAGAATGTATTATTTCTAAGGGAAAGTTGAATTAAGTTTCTTGTATTTGGCTTTTCTGTTTTCCCTTCCAGATCTATATTGACATACCTTGCCAGCTAATCTCACTTTCCTTGTGAATCGCATACCCTACCATTTAGGTAAAAATGGTTTTCAGAAAAAATATGTCCTATGAGATGTTATGACATTTTGTGAAACAACATAATGCAATGTGACTGATGCAGATGGATATGCCCCATAAAGCTGAGAGATTTAGATATGTAGTTTCCCCCCCAAAAAATCACTTCATAAAGCAATTTTGTTTAAAATATCACTTTGAAATCCTATTTAAACTCCTTCAAATAGATAGAAAATTTATTTAAACTTTTATATAAAAGGGTTTTTACCTGAATGCTTAGAGGCGTTCTACATTCAATGCTTTTTACACCTCAGTATGAAAGGAAAAAAAAATATACAATATATAGGAAAGAACCTAGCTAATGTTTCCTTCTCCCATCACTGAAGGAAGAGAAATGCTTTAGTGGGATCAATAGTCATAAATCATTACAAGTTGAGATTTTATTTCATCTACTTTTATTATAATGTCCATGCCATCTGCTGTACATATTGAGCTTATTACACTAATTCATTTTGCAAGTGCCAACCTCTGAGTGAGAGGTGTCAGAGGGCAATTGATTAAGGGATATTTGTTCTGTTACAGCTTTTTCTTTAATTTCTCTCCGTAAGGGTTTCAGGTTGAGCAAGTGAGCTGACATGATAATGGGGCCTCAAGTCTGGAGATAAAAGAGACATGTGACTTTGTGCATTCATAAATATCAGAACACATTTTAACCTGGTGATGCTGGGAGGGGCAGTGTGTGTCAGCAGTGGGTTAGTACAAGGCTAAACGCATGAGGCTGTTTCTCTTCTTAAAAGCTGAAAGAGAATGGATGTTTGACATAAAAATAATGGCTCAGTCTAGGAATCTACTTCCCATACACCCTTATTATCTCTAGTTAAATGGATTTTGTGTGATAGCATAGGGCAAAGAGGAAAAGAGGAACCAAGAAAATCTCAAAAGGTCCTGTATTACAGTGTGAGATATCAGTTCTCTAGTGAGCGAGTATTCACACTGTGTGGAGTATGTGTATGTCCATCCCTAAGTCAGAGTTGTTTGGTTCTAAACCTTGTAGCCCTAAAGTGGATGTCCCCAAATTCTTGCTTGCCATGCTTGCAATATACCAACATTAAGATACAAGGGTTTTAGGTGCTTGAAAAAAATCCATCACATTGTCTCCATCAGCTCATCTCCACAGTGTCAAGAAGTGAACAGGCATGTCAATATTAGACTTTGTTACCTTAGAGCAATTAGTCCAAGTATGAGAGTAGTCTGAATATTTAAAAACTAATGCAAAATTTACATCTGCAACTTGAGCTTTATCAATATTTTGATCTATTTATAATGAACTTGTCCATCATGTCTGAGGTCCTGACACTATACATACAGCTGAGTAACATTTACACACTTGAGCAGTTCCACTGAATTCAATGGAAAACCTTGAAAAATCTTATTTAGTGGATACTGGTGCTGTATCCTTTAAATACAGACAGCCATGCATGAATATGTCAGTCTGAGATCCTCTCTAAAGGTCAGGACAGCATTTTAGCACAAGCTTCCTCATCCTCACCAAACTGGACAACACAATACAGCTGAGCTCCATCCCTTTGAGCTGTGGCCCTGCATTTTCTGCATGTGTTTTTGAACGTTTGGATCTGCTACATGCTATTAGTATCATTCATGTACAACTTACATCTTGCTTGTGGCCCCTTTAAGTTCCACATATTGCAGGCTTCAAATGCAAGACTAGTCACTGTCAAATTGCACTCTGTGTGTTCTCTCACATTGTTTCCATTTTGCCAGCAAAGTGCCCAGACTGCATATTTTACTGGGAGAAAGACTGAACATTTCCATTTATTTAGATAAAAAAGTCTTTGGACAGTCTTGGTTTATGTAAAGTTTTATTTTAGCCAATGACCACTTTGAACACTAATTCTGCTGATTCTCAAGCACATTGCACTGACGTAAAAAACCACACCCTGAAAAGTCTGTGGTATCAGTGGTGCCTCACAGAATCATCTTACTTACTTACAGAATACTTACAGATACTTGCAGAATAATTACTTATCAATACTTAAATCTGGCTGAATCATCTGGATGAGACCTTTAATGTTATAATACTTCCAAATACCTTGAAGCCGAAATGAGTATATTCTGCTTTTGTTCATGAAGAAAATGCAACATGACACCACCAGCCTGGTTGTGCATCTAGTTTCCTCAGTTCACAGGCTCCTGTTTTCCCTGTTATTAGGCACTTTACAGCTCCAGTGCTAATTGCACAAATCGATTAATTTACAGCAGCACAACAGTAAACAGGGCAACAATGGAGACAGAAAGATTGCAGGAAGGTGTTGCAACTGGTGTACTGATGGATGCCCAGTGGAAGTGCCAGCTGTGTCTTGTAAAAAGAGCCGACAGAAAAATAAAATCCCAAGGACTTTGTGAGCTCAGCTACATTTTGGGGTCTGCAGGGAAGAAAACATCTAGAAAGGACTACTGAGAGCTTCCCACCTACTAGGTCATGCCACTGCCCTGTGTAGAGATATGGGGTGCTGTTATTGCTACTGCAGTCTGTACGATGAGGCATTTACTGCTGCATTAGGAACAAAAAATTTTCTTCTCTGTCTCTGACAGAGCTTCAGTTTGCCTTTCTGTACCCATATCTTTCCAGTGAGATTTCTCTGCAGCTTACTAAACTTGCATCATCGAATCGGCAGCACTAAGAGCACAGCTGAGTCAGGAGTCTTGACTGCTGGGTTACTCTTCTGCTGGAGAGTAAACAAACTCCTTTATAAAATGTTCTCCTCCAATTGGCACAAACTGTGAAGCATATCCTTTTCTTGCAACACAGGGAGAAAAAGTAATACCCTTTTGCTCTAATCTCCCCTTCAGCAATCTAATATATTCTTACTGGCACAGGCAAAGCCACTGTCTACCAGCTGGATCTGCCTTGAAGGTTTGCAGGACCTGTGCAGAGATGATGAATGCAGGGCACATGCGAGACAAACCATTTCCATTCTGGCAGTCTCCACAAATGAGCTCCCACAAAGAGTTTAAGCCATCCTCCTCTGGCTGGAGCTAGAGATGTGTGTAACTTTGTTACCATCATGTTCCCTGCCACTTGTGCAGCTGCCAGCTGCGGGGCCCTGGTCTCTTGTGTAGCCTCCTGGACAGACCTATGGTGCTTACCTTGACTGACACAGATAAATCTTTCTCAGTATCTGATCTAAAGCTCCATCCCATGGGTCAACTCCTAGAGCTAGAGAGGATTGTGTAGGACAGAGGCAAATATTTGAAAGTCTCAGCCCAGGGGTTCAGTAATTTAATAAGGACAAATAAAGCATAGAAAAAATGATTATAAGGAGCATTTTAGCAGATTAGCACCTCACATATTGAAAGAATTACAGAGTCTAAATGTTGCAGCATGAACATCTTGCTTGTCTATGAGCATGGGTGATACTGCAAACCACGTAGGAGTTAGATTTTAGATGGCTGGGATGCACAGTTAGCTTAAATAGCCACGGTCATTATTTTTAGACACGGCTGATTAATTTGCTTTACCAAGACTGGAATGTAACATAATGTATATAATGCAATTAGAAAGCTGTGTCTCTATTAATGCTGTAGGCAAAATGCAGAGATAAGCTTCTGAGAAGCAGTAGGAGTCTAAGAATTATTTACACCTCTATCCTGTGCTGGGAGTTGTGGACTACAACCTGGAAGTTTGAGCATTTGAGAGGCTTGTGCTCTAATCATTGCATAAATTTTCCCCTCAAATTCCACACCTGAAAGTGTCTTGCTCAGTTTACAAGACAGCCTAGAGTGGAACAGGACATGACTACATGCTGAGGAGCTCAAAAAAGAGGACAAAAACATGGCAATTGGGTGCCACAGCTGGAAGGAAAATGAAAATTACATGTTCTTCCATATGAGTTTATCTTCTCCCAGAGGAATGGGATGCAAGACATCCAAGAAGTGTGATGCAAACGAAGCTGTTTCTGCTCTGGGTTCATCAAAAACATGATAATTATATCATATGCAGCTCAGAGAAGTCATTCTTTCCCATTCAGCACTCCTCTATCAAGACCACAAGGTTGACTTCTCATCTTTGCTATGGGCTCTAGCAACAGACACAACAAATATTTATTTTTCTAAAGTCTAGTAGCTAGATGTTGTCAGTTCCACATTAGGGTTAAAATTCTGGTCCATTTCTAGTCCTGTACATTGCTTAGAAAAAGTCACGTTAAAAAATACAACAACAAAAAAATCCAACCCAGCCCTCCCAAGAAACCACCCCAACAAAAAAACCCCTCCAGATGAAGCTTGTTCATCATTCTCTTTAATAAATTGCATGAGTCTTGTTTTCTTCCTTTGACAGTTTAATTCTCCTTGTTTCTCATTCACCAAGGGGCAAGCAAGAAGAAACCATATTGAGAGGTGGGGTGTCAAAGCATGTCAGCTTGCCAATGGATATGTTAAAGAGGAGCTAAGAGTATAAGGATAGAAAACATCAGATTTGGAAAACACCCTACAGACAAATGAAGTAAATCAGCTGAAGAGACTTAACTGTTATCTAATTGCAGTAGCTATTTATAGAATTGAATATAACGTTTTCTTTCCCATGTTTAGCAAATTACAACTAATGGGTGTCTAAAACTTAGGCTCTATTTTATTTTTTGGAACAGTCCTGGAGAACTGATTAGTGTGTTCTTACTCAGAAATACATAAAATAATCTCATTATGGTAATGCAATGCAATGTGCTGTGAGTGAGGGGTGATTTCTGCCCAGACTGTGTCCTGTGTTTCATTGTAAGTGATCATTTAATAAACAAACAGGAAATAGTGCAAAAAAGCAGCAGTGGAGCAGGCATTCATTAATTTACTAAAAACATATAAATGGGTACATGAACACCCTTATTATAGAGGGATTTTCTAAAGGAGAAATAAAGCCCCTCAGTCTCCATGTTCCATTCTATCCTCGACTCCTTTCGGTATTAAAACATAGAAATATCTGGTATCATGATAAAGTTTTCAATAATTGACACAGATGTGTTTGCGTCCTGCACCATTTCAGTTAATGGAGAGCTCCAGGGAGCCAAGATTTTGCTTGTTGTGTATTCATTTATTATTCATTTAAAGAACATGGCCATTTGCCAGTAGGAACTGAAATGAAATCACCACCTTCACGCAGGCAATCCAACAGCCCTCCAGTCGCAGTGACATTCAGTTACTAATGGGTTAGTTCAGTTTTAACCCGCTGCCTAGAGATGAATAACATTAATTATTGTAATTGGTAGTGACAGTAATGGTGCAACATTTCCAGGGCTAATTTACTCTACTTTTGTATCATGCTAATGTGGCTATTCTGCTTCAGTATCCGAGATAACTAAAACCAGTTCAAATGTCTGTCTACTGTACAACGTGGTGTACTGCCTGCACGTCCTGAGACTTGCAATGTATGGAGTGGCATAGAGCTGCTGTGCTTAGGCAATCGATGGGACAAAATGGTACTGCAGCATCATGAAATATTCCGTGTGAACCCATCACACATCAGCAGGAAATGTTTGGTTTGGAAGCTGAGCCAAGAAAAAAATATTGGTTTGATTAAATAAAAATAAAGAACCCATTTACAACAGGTGAAAATAGGGACCAGATTAAAGTAGGTAATTTTATTATTATTTTGCACTTTATTGTTTTAGATTCAGAGCAATGATTTGACCCAAGGTTTCTTACCTCTCCAGTAAGTCTCTCTCTCAACTGCTAAGTTATTAGTGCACACTGAAGCTGGCCTCCCTCAGGCTGGTTTGCTCAAACTGCTCCACTTTGAATAGCATACTTAAATATTTGGTGAGGGAACATAAGTGATTCTGCAGCTGCTGGTCAGAATGCTAAAACATCAGGGACCCAGTTGTTTATCCAAAATGGAATAACACCAACAGGAAGGACTGAGAACAGCTCTCCATCCCCAGCCTTTTGAATAAAGTGCAAATCTAAGCCTTGGGACACGTTACTGGAAAAAGAGGTGCTGGGCCATTAAGATACCCTTGGGCAGAGAGGGACTTAATCTGTCCCTACATCCTACAAGGTAAATGTCCTAAAGAGAGTTACTGAATAAAACTGGGACTTGATGACTTTAAGAAAGTGCTGAAATCTGAACTGGTTTTTGGTATCTTTTGCTGATGGTTGAAAATTTGAAACACAGTTGAGGACAAATTTGTGTCTCCTTGAAAGCATTCAGAAAAAAATTAACACATAAAATAAAATCTAACTAAATGTATGGACACACATATGTACACATAAGCAATTACAAACTTGTAGGTATGAGCATCAAAGACTATCGAAGAAGCAAATAGGAGGTAGAAAAAATCCCAGCTATTTTGCCCAAGCAGTATATGTCATCTCAAATATTAGAAGATGCTTCCTTACACAAAAATTGGATTTAAATCTGTTCTCATGAGGTACATTAAATTAGATTATGTTTTTATATACTGACTGGAAAGAAAAAATGCAAGGTCATGAAACAAACAATCAAAAATAATCCAAAAATATTTTTATAGTTAGTCTGACTGCTTCCAAAAAGGCTTTTATGAAAACAAATCAGCATCAGAATTACATCAAATTCTTCATCAGTTTTTTCAAACTTCTGACTCTTTCTACTGCTTTTTTTACATCAATTTGAAGAAAATTGATACCGTTTAAAAAGGCATTCTATTTGAAAATATACATATACACATTCACAGGGTAAGTTGAATTTCTGACTTACAGAGAATATATAAAAGACAGCACAGTTCCTAAAAGACACCACAGTTCCCAAACCAAGCATGCCTCACACTTGAAGGCTACTGACATTCCCAGTGAAAGACAGCAGTGCCTGGGACAGGACATTGAGTAGACAAAGTGGTTAAGCTGAGGGGTAGATCCCTCCACCTGCTGATGACTCAGAAGGGGCAGGCAGAGGGTGGAAAGTGACGATTTGGGTTACCAGGTCCAGCTCACAGCTGGCGCATGTCTCTGAGCCCTGTCAGTACACTGTCTCAAAAGGGTTTAAGCTCCAGCTTGTCCCCTCTGGCTGCTCCAGAGTCTCCCTCTTCCAATGCTCAGAAACTTTGCTCTATTACACAGTCAAAAATTATTCATTGCCTGTTTAGACCCATTTGTTCCTGTGCCAACATTGTCCTTTGGCTTAAATTGCTCTCGTCCCTCTCTGGTGTTTACCCTTGTAATGTATTTATAGATAGCAATCAAATCCCATCTCAGCTTTCATTTTTCTAGGCTAAAGAGTCCAAGCTTTTCCCAGTTTGCTCTCACAAGACAGGCACTCTATTCCCTCTGTTCTCCTCACAGTCCTCCCCACCTGTTCCTGTATCAGTTGCTGCCTTATGGTATGAAGAAACACCCACTTGATGACTGAGGTCCCCCATCCTTTAGGTGCCACTCTTACAAGAGGGAGGGATGAAGGTCCTCATCCCAGGGAGTGGTGGGGGTCCTTGCTGGCCAGGAGAAGGGTGCAGTCCAGGGAGCTGTGCCCAGCAGGTTCAGGTGCTGTTCCCTGTCCCAGCCCTGCTGCCCAGTGACCCACTCGTGTGTCTGTGGGTTAGCCTGCAGCTGCACTTTGTGGGACACACATTATGGGATGTGCCTGGGACATCCATCATGGGATAAAATGACCCCCACTACTTCAGGCCTGGAGCAATGAGATGTATGCTCCTTGGGAATAACTAAATTAAAAGGATGCATTAATAGGGCTACTGCTCACATTTTCTGACAACATATTTCCTCTGTACTATTTATAAATCTTACATGAAGAATTATTTTTCAGATTCTCATCTGGCATACATTGATGAAGCTTCATTAGCTACAATGAAGCCTATCACTGCACCAGCCAATCAGTGGACTATTTATTAATTAAGTTGTAGAACATGCTTTTGAAGGGGACTTTTTTCCCCTCTACATAATCCATCCAACCATATTTCTTCCTTCACTTTCCCATGAAAAAATACACTCTTCAGGTTGTTGCCAAAAACTTCATGATTCACTATATTGAAATAAATCTAACTTTCTGGAATTTATAGGCAGGGACGCTAAGCTGAGTCTGATTAATCTAAGATTTGAAGGGCTGCAGCCCAGCTATAACTTTCAGTAAGGAGCCGTAATTACAGGTTAAGTATGGCAAATCCAGACTGCTCAACATTGCTGTATTGATTCTTTTAAAACATTAAATATGGAAGTTCAAATTCATGCACAAAGGCAACATTTTTGAAATCCTAGCAATTTAGGAGGATTATGTTTCCGAATGTGGTGTGGATGGGAGAACACTTGTCTAACTAATGGCTTCTTCCTGCTGGAGAAACTCAAGACCAAAATGCACAACCAGGACTTTTATTTTATTTTAAGAAGGATAATGGTTTTTTGAACTTCCTCCACTGTTTTCAGTCATATTCTGACAAAGGCAGAGAATTATGAGGGGATGATAGGGTAAAAAAACTCTCACCACAGCCATGAACCCAGTGATGTTCCCAGCTGCCATTCTGCTCAACATTATGATTGCACTGTCAAAAAATCAAGAACTCAAGAACTCAAAAAATCACTTCAATAATTCTGCTTTCTGTGCTTCTCCAGGAGCAGGGAACCTCTCCCTCCTACCATGGACACTAAGGAACAGATAGTAGAGGGACTATGATGGGATGCTGATTAGCTGGGGTCCCAATCACATTGGAGTATGTAATATAAAAACATGTTATTGGTGAGACCTAGAAGTGTTGCTCCTCAAGCTAAATTAGAGCACCCTCAGGATGCTTTCATCTGCTTTAGCTGCTCCCTTCTGTCCCTTCTGTCCCGTCTTATGCTGGCAGGACCATGACTTGCATCAGCTCTATGTGACCCCCCATCCTGAGGAGGGGGACGGTACAGTTTTGAGTTTTCTACCCCAAGGTATAAGGGGAGGCATGCTGGGGAAAGTGGGGTTGTTTTCTGTGCCCATCTGAGAAAAACTGTGACAAAAAATGCAGCAGGGAACTGGATCAAAGGAGCTGATTTCAGCTTTTTTTTTTTTCTCCTTTAATTCAGTGACAGTTTTGATATTTGTTTAAAAAGATTCTTTAAGATCAGGGTTGTTGTGTCTTTGTGCCTGTAATTGTATTAAAAGTGCCATGCAGCCTTTTCTATAAGCTAGAATACTGGTATTATGTGTCATCTGTGCAAAACACTTCTGAGATCTGGTCCGTAATTACAGCTTTCTAACATCACAGGAGAACATTTCTCAGACCTACTAATTGTGCTGCCCTTTATGGTCCATCTTATTGATTAAACATCTGTTAGTGTTTTGTTGAAATGAGAATTCACTTGCAATGCAATGTGTCTGGTATATTAAATTCTGTTTAAGTCAGCCCTAACTACAAGTTTGAGATACACGTATTGTATCTCCTTAATTGTATCTTAGTAATTTTTTGCCTCTGTTTGTTGTTTGTACTGTTTTCTGGAGAGCAGGAGAGTATTCTAATGTTTTCTTTACAGCAAAGTCAAATTATATTCCCTTAATTCTTTTGCCACGCTTGAACCATTTCAGGTGGACAAATGCTTGGGAACATTGTAAAATAATAACTTAATACAGACGCTGCCTTATTTTCCTATGCCACAATCCAATTACACAGTAAATTTTATCTTTTGTGGCAATGCCAGAGAAACTGATGTATGAAGTGAATAAGGGAAAGGAAAAAACCAACACACGCACACACAAAAAGACTTTTTAATTAGACATTCTTAATTGTGAAGAATTTCCTTTTCAAGGAGCAAAATAAAAGGATTTTTGAAGAAGATCCCTCTGCTCCTACTCTTCGTAGTTCAAATTAAAATACAAAAAAAAAAATAGATGTTAGTATGCTGGTAACCTATGGGAAATTAAAAGAGCAGCTCTTGCAAAGGGATTGCAGAGAAGCAATGCAAAGTCCTTCTCTCTTTCCATGCCATGTGCTTACTAAAATACTAGGACTTCTTTACAAAAGAAATCCAAAAGCTGACACAAACTGAGAGGAGAGAGACTGCTTCACTGCTGTCCAATGTAATTTCAAATTGACTTATCCTTTCTTTATCTCATTTGCTGACTGATAAAATCTTGACAGCATTAAAAAATAATCTGAGTCCTATTGCTTGAGTTGTTTTCCTTCTGCATGTTTTACGTATATTGATTGGAGAAATGAAAAAAATGCTAATACTCATATGTTGTCACATCAAGAAAATGTGGACAACTTATTTCCCCAAATCACATTATGTCTGGAAGATTTTGCAAAGATCTGTGAGCTGAGCTTGTATTTGGTTTCAGGATGAAATGAACTGACCCAACAAAGAAGGAAAATTAAATTACTTCTACCCATATTTTATCCCTTTGACATTTACTTTCAGTACCCCTCCTTCCATCATCTCCTTCAGTCTGACAGTTACAGTATCAACACTGAAATGCTGCCTAGCAAGAAAAACACCCCCTTCATTTGTCTTTGATCCAGATCTGGGTGAAGTCAAAGAGAGTCCATCCACTGAATTAAGGAGGTTTGGGCAGGTCCTTTGCCATTTATGTATGAGAATGGAAACCCTACCACAGTGCTTTAGAGTCTGACTTGGAGGGTAAGAACAGCTTCAGACAGAAACCCCACTTGGATCAAAGAACAAAAATGATCAGGGTCTTGAAGCTTTATCTAAACCCAGGCTCAAGAAAACTGCTGGGAAGATGTGCACTGCTGTTACTGACTGCCAAAAAGCAAAATGAACAAGCCAAGGGAAGACAATGAGAATAACAACAACAACAACAACAACAACAACAACAACAACAACAACAAGTCACTCTTGGATTCCCATAACCAACACAATTAAAAAAGAAATGATAGAAAAATTAAGCTACCAGAGCCCGAGACTGTCTGAAAACCAAAGCCTTCTTAGACATGGTACTATTCACAGTATTTTCTATTCTCAAAAAATAGAGAAAACTAATTCTTCTAATAACAGCTATGCCTTTATAGCTGTGCAAGGATCTGAACATACTTGTTCCTGCCATAACTTTACTACACACAGAAGTATAGGAGCAGCGAACCTGCTCTTCAAGTGTTATTTTGACTCAATGGAGAGTAGATAGCACATTAATATCAATACTGGAATCTTCATCTTTCTTCTGCTGCAAAGCTTAGTCTCACAGTCACTAAGTCAATGATTAAACAGTGATTTCAAAACTTCATGGTCACTAGACATGGCTGAGACATGTAGAGCCATTTCTACACCTAAAAATTCGATCAGACACCTAAATATCTTTAAAATAATGTTTAGCAAATGCCTCAAGCCCACTCTATAAAGATCATCTGCTCAAGACAAGAAAGAAATTATGTCTCAACTGAACTGATGACCACACTTCCATCAATGAGGGTTTCATCCTGGGCCATTGATCACCACCTTCATTGCTTGAGAGTGCCACCTTGGTGTTTCTCAGAGGTTTCTCTTGCCATTCAGATTTGTGAAGACTCCCACTTCTGTCTTGTTTTGCTTTCAAACAGTACAACCCCCTGAGGCAAAAAAATATGGTCTTTAAATTACCTGTTTCACTGTCTTATATTGCATCCAGTGAAGACTGAATGTAGAGGGACTTCTCCAGGGGCAGATACTGGCTCCATGCTCAGGCAACAGTCAGGGGCAGCTCCCTGTAGCTTCTACTATGTTATTGATTCCTACTTTATGCAATAATGCAAGTAGACACTGATCTGGGCAATTATACTCTGTAGAAATCTAAGGAAATGTTTCCAAATAGTTGGGAAAAAGAACCCAACCACACACATATGCATATATATATACACACACATGCATACACATACCATCACACAATCAGCAGCGGGCAGAAAAGCATGGAAATATATAAGTGTAAACTCTTTTGAATCAATTGGATTTTTTTATAAAAACAGTAACTTATTATTCTAGTAAACAGATTTTTCTTTCTATTTGAATCTGTGATCTTAATTACAGACAGTGTAAGAATTAGGAAGAACTTGATTTTAATATTGAGTCAGTTCTGGGTCCAAAAATGTGGAATAGCAAGAAGGATGCATGAGCATTTTGTGTGTTTTGTGAAGTCCTCCAGCATAAAGTTATACTCAGAAACTATATTTATATCTAGTAGACAGCTGATTTATTGTTGCTTTGATTCACCCTCCTGAAAAGTTTGTCAAATTTTCCCTTGTGACTCATCTGGAGTACAAAGTGTCCAGGAGATGGCTTATGGCTTAAATGCAGCCCCACTGAAAAAACTTAAAAGCTGCTGTTATGATTAAGTGAACAGCTTTGGCTTTAAATAATGAATGTCCCCAATTTCAGGAGGCATTTAAAATTTGCTTCAGCGTAAGGAACTGAGGGAAATCCTCGCTCCAGCTTTTGGACAAAGAAAACCCAAACAACCAAACCTTGGAATTTTGCACTAGCTAATGGAAGGGTTCCTGGATCAAGCCTTTTGGAAAACTACCCTTACCTTCTTCAGGAAATATCCTATCAAGACATGGTATGAGAGACAGGGAAAAAAGACAGAAACCAAGGGTTTCATTAAAGGTTTCTGCTGGTTGCAAGTGTAGGAAACAGAAGAAATTGCATAAGTGGCCATGGTAGTGCTGTGCCTCACTCTATTATCTTCCTGTGGGCTGTAAAACCTCAGGTGTGATTTTCTCTATTGTTAGAAGAAATATCCTCCACACTGTGAGTTAAGTACATCCTGCATTGCTGTCTGCTGGCCCCAGAGTACAAGAAACTGTCAGCATGGGACACTTCCTGGTGGCTTGAGTGGCAGCTTTCATGCCCCTTCCTGTGTCCCAGATGCCCAGAGGGAAGACTGGGCATCTGCTGAGATTTGATGTCCTTCCCTCACATTTCTGCAGAGCTCCTCCCAGAGTTGCACCAATGTATGCTGTTGTGAGTCTCAGCTAAACACAGCCTGTGGGTCCTTGGCCAGTTTTGTTTGGGCAAAGCCAGCTACCTCCTGCAACTCTGGGAGAGGATCTGCACAAGGAAGGGTTGAATCTCTTTTCACGGTGAAAGATCTGACACGCCAGAAAAATCTTGAAATTTTGCTACAAAAAGTTGCATGCTTGTTTCATGGTTGTAGAGACATTTAACAGACTGAAAACTATAGCTCTAGACTGGAAATGTAACTCAGGCAGCAAAAATGCATTTTGCAATCCTTTTGTTTGAGAATTCTTTGCTTCTGCTTATTTTGGGTAGCATGTGCTGGATACATGATGCACAGTACTTAGGTTAAGTCATGCACAAATTTGTAGAAATTGGATACATTATCTGAAACAGCAGTCACAAAAGAGAATTATCACAGCACAAGTGAGCATTTGCTCTAACAGGCAGCTCCTGCAGAAGCTGTCTTCAAGATGCTTCTCTCCACTTCTGAAACAAATTTCAGTGTATTGGGTAGTGCTCAGCCCTCACCTTTGAACCAGCACAGGTCCCTGAGTAAAACCCTGACTTTGCTGTCTTAGGCTGAAGCCGTGTATCGTTGCCTCAGCAAGCAGTTGAGTCTAATTTCACTTTACATCAAGCAGACCAAAAATTCCATTTGAAAGGTGACAGGCCAGTGCATTAAGCAATTGCACCAGTGCTGGGGTTAAAGTGGATAAATTATATAAGACTAGAGCCTGACACTAAAAACCACCAGCTGGATCAAGGACATTTCTATTCATTCTGGCTCATTAGAATTAGGACAACAAGGTCAGCTATGTTAAATTTAATCACAGGCCTTCCTAAAGGCTATGGTAAATGTGTTGGCTAATTTTTCATACCATATCCCAGATAATCTATCACCCACAGCTTGAGAGGTAGCTTGCTTGTGTTTAAAGTATCCACTCTACTTATGGCCAGTTAAGACAAATCTTTATTGTTTTTCAACCAGGATGAGCCAAATTAATCACAAGCATTTACCTCCTTCCTCCCCTATTAAAAACAAAGGGGTTGTAGTTCATGTATGTTAGCACTCAGCTTGGCATCATCTTTTTAATGGAAAAATAAACTGAGCTGTCTATTCTAAATTGAACCAAGCAAAATAAATAAGCAAACAAGATTTTTCTTTGCTGTAGGTACAGAGACTGTATCCGGAACAAAGAAGGATAATTAATTTGAAACTCTTTTGGGAAAACAGTGTCTTTTTATACTCTGTTTTTAAGGTCTCTAACACAATGGGGGTCTCTTCTATTACTATAACTTCCATGCACTACAGTAATAAAAATAATAACACTGTGAAAGTTATTTAATGTTAAGTCTTCTTGGGTGAACTGCATCTCTCCTCCGGAAGGTCCACTGACCCTAAAAGAACAGTGTCATACATGAAGAGAAGAATGGCATGAGCAACTTCTGTGCTACTGATGCAGCTCTTGGGATGCATTTTATAATAATTAGGTATAAAAGCTAATGTGATAAAGTAAAGGTGGTAACTTCCCTCCCTTCTGCCACCAAACATTGTCCTGGAGAAACCAGTTGCCCTCTTGGAGTACCATTCTGATTTGCTACTGCCAGAATATCATAACAGTCCAGGATTGCATTTGCAGACCTTCCATTTTTGGGAACCACCATTTCCCCATTCCTACTTGTTTGGAAGCAGCCCTTGTGAGACAGTGTGCTGGTCCTAATCACCAAAGGCCATATAAAAGAGGCCCTACCATGGGAAGCATCCACTGCAGCTGTTGCTGCACATGCTGCCTTGATAACAGGATCAGTGATTTAAAGTGAGCCAACTCATTATCCTGCGAAGTGCTAAGATGATGTTACTGATATTAGTTATGATTAATTTAACCTCAACTTGCTGTCTAGAATCTAGAGGCAAACATCAGTCCTGGCTAGCTTCATCATATTGATTTAAATGGCTGCGTCTGAATCTGCTTCTTTAGAAGAAGAGTCCCCAGGGTTCCAACAACCCCAAGAGAAAAGGAATAGAATAAGCATACATAAACCTACAACTTGTATATGCTTGTGAAAGGGTCAGCTCCCTTGGTGCTGCACAGCAGGTCTAAGCTAGGCTGGAGGCCTCTAAGTTGCTTATTCCCTTTGGAAGTGCCGGAACAACTCACTAGGAACTTCTGCACTGGCAGAGCATTCCAGATGATACCACACTGCTGAAACCCCAGAAGGCTATACTTTTAATGCTAAGTTATGGTTTAGCACCAAATTGCATGCAGGTGGCTCTATCTTCAGATGGTTCTCAGTGGTGTAGTTGGGCATCACCTCATCAGAGATGTACCAGCTACTGAAAAGTTAAGCTCAGTTATCAGGAATAGGATCTGAGATACTGCCTATAATTATTACCCTGAAATTAACCATACATCCTAAATGCTCCAGCATAATATCCAGCACTTAGGTAGCTTCTTATGAGTGACAATTTTTCAGTAGCAGTAAGTGAGACCTGGAGCCTGGCTATGCATTGCTCTGCAATTTGCTGAATTGCATACACCAGGACGACTGAGTATTACAATGCACAACATTGTGATTTTGTAGAACTTGACATTCACTTCAGGCCTCTATTTCCCTGCTGGTGCATAAAGAAAAACAACTTGTTTTAAGCTTGGGTGATTATGCCTTAGTATTTGTATCACTTTTTTCTTGTGCAAGTTCCTACACCATAAAGAAAATGGGACATAACTTGACCACAAGGAATAAGGAGACATTTAAAAGATACACTCCTTGACTCCTATCATCTATAAATGCAGACGCTGGAAGCTGCTTTCTGTTTTCAGAAAGGAAGGGAGGAGGAAGGGAGAAGAAATAACATGTCCAATTAAAAGAACAGGGGAATGTTTAGGCAACCAGGGCCAGAAGCCTTTTGATGCAAATCTCTGCTGTATTACCAAAGCCACAGCAACAATGCTGATTTATACCAACAGATGAATATCAGACATGAGTTAGAATTTTTTACCCAGACCATCTGTTACAAGGTCTTTATGCTTAAAGTTTCCTGGGGTTCTTTAATGACCAACAGTCAGTGTGTTCATGGATTTTATGCCTACTCCAAAGGACAACACACTGCAGGTTTTGTAGAATATGGATACTCCTAATCTCATGCTAAGGTGTTGATTCATTACAGATTTGGCAGAGTATTAATGCATTTACTGAATAACCAACAAGTATTATTTAAGCACTTTAATATTGCCTGGGACACCTACTGTCCAAATACTTATTTTATTATAAAATCTCTGATCCATTTATGAGTTCTGCAGATGAAGACATGCCGATTTTAAGTAATGAACAAAAAAGCCGTGCATAAATAACTCAGTTCTGAACACTAAAAAGTGGATTAAAACTTTTTTCTTTAGTCCTATTGAAAGGCTGTTGAATGGGTACCACAATTTTATACTACTGAAGGCATTTTACTATTCAGGATATTTTCCATGTCAAGTTCTATGACAGATTTGAGCTGATGCACAAGAAGAGTTTGAAGTACACTTAATTTCATATAAAGTGTCATTATGGCTCTGGGGTATTGTGTCTTCCACACAGCACAGCCATAATATCCTGGTTAAGGCTCTTAAAAATAGCTATGATGAAGTGGACAGATAATCTCTCTTTCTCTCCATAATGTCTGTTTTAATTTGCAAATCTGAAGAACTGATACATTACTCGCAGGTAACTAGCACACATGCCCCTTTTTTATTTTGGACTGAGGGTACTAAGATCATAACTACACAAGTATTTGTTACTTTACGAATTCTAGTGGTCCAGATTAGTCATCAGCTGGTTGGAAATGGAGAGTAGGCCTTGTAAATGCTCTGTCAACTGATTCAATTCGGTCCATAACGAAACATCCCTGCAATCTGAAGACTTGTTCATGACTCACACAAAATGGATGGATAGTGTCAGTTCACTGCTTGGTAGGAATGTGTCCAGATCCACTGTCATGATCATTATGGTTCATCTGGTGAGTGAATTTCACTCCAGCCTGAAAAGAATCTGCACGTCTGCAGATGTGACACCCCCTTTGTACTCAGTCACTGGCAGCCACTGCACAGATATCTAATGGATCTTTTAATTTTCTCTCAAAATCAAACATGTACAATAGATATTTTTAATGGAACAGAGCCAAATCTAGTCTAACAAGGCTTTTTAAAAAGGCATGGATGGGAGGCACCAGATAATATAATGGGAAGAATGCACTTTCTCCCCTTTACCTCCCAGTGGTGGGGCCTGACCTGGAGGCTGAGACAAGTAGTTTATGTGCCTTCCATCATTCTGTACAACCCTCTGAAAATGCATGAATGCTTTTCATGGAAGCTTGAGAGAAAATAATTAAGAAGAGAGCTGTATCCAGAAGAAAAACCCAGTACAAGGTTGTGTTCAAAGACTTCAGGGCACTGGGACAAACTTCATTACATGAGGATTGTCATGGCCAATCCAATTGTCTGGTCACTGACTCAACATCTGAATTGGCAACATCAGGTAAACTCATTGACTATCTCAAAAGGGAGGGTTGTGACCCAGCAAACACAAAGGTGGTCCATTTTCTCACACACAGCAGGATGTTTGAGGCATATCAGCAAAATGATGTCAGTACAACTCCCATTAATGCTCTGTCTACTTTTAGAATAAGAATCACTTTCCAGGTCTATCATTCCACAGCTTTGTGTTTAGGACAAGCTGATCCTCTGGCCTGTAAAGGAAAGACTCATGTCCTTTGCATCTCACTAATGAATTCTCACTGAGTTTAATGGGGCAGGGACTCGCTGGTGTTAAATCAACACAGCAAGATTATTCTTTACTAAAAAGTGCTCTGCCATGTAGAACAATGAGGATCAGTTGGGAGGAGGGAGAAGAAGACAGATAGGGCAAGCTCAAGAGCATAGGAAAAAATACCCCAAAAAACTAATATATATAATTTTTCAGAATACTGACTGGTGCATGTTCCTCTCGCTAATGTTTTCTTAACTTTCTTGATGCCTTTTAGGGAGACAGACAGGGAAATAGAAAGAACCCCCACATCCTTTTCTGTATGCAAAGAGCAGTTTTCTGGAAGGCCATTAGGATGGCTCATGGCAGTGTGAACATCCTGTGTTAATTTAAAAGCTCAGTTGGTGATCTCAAGGCAAACTTAAGGCCACTCCAAATAAAGTGTGAGCGTGTGTATTTGTACAGTGAAAATAGTCAGGGGTTTGTGTCAACAGCATTTTGCTTGATAGATCCTGCACAACCTAAGTACTGTGACCAGTCCTTATTATGCCTTAAATTTCCTTGCTTTCTGTTTTCTTAAGACAATTTTTCCTTTATGGAATATTATTTTTGAGTTCTAATTTTCAAAGGCCCTCACTGTGAGGAGCTTTTCTCTGCTAACACACTTGTGGGGGGCCTTTGGCTTTTGTTTAACGTTCCAGCTGGATTTATGGGTCATCATTTTAAGGGTAGAAACCCCCCAGGAATAAAAAATAATCCATTTTGCTCCCTTTAACTTTTTTATATTCTTCTTTACTTTCAACCAAGCAGACACATTTAGTAACCATCACTGGCTACCTCTGTCAGCAGCTCCTCCACTCCCCCACTTCCAAACACAGAAAGTACAAATAACAGACTTAACTTCAGAGGTGGCAGTGGTGGGGGAGAGCAACACAAAGAACGAGGAACGGTCAAGACTGTTATTGCCAAAACACAAGAATTCAAACCAGCGCTCAATGAAAATAAACAGACTGTTGGAAAAGAAGGTGAAAAGTGAATCAAAGTTCTGCTGCCGCAGAGAAAATAATCTCACCATTTCCTTCATCATCTAAGCCTCTTAGGACAGCACTGAGGCAGGTATGTTCATCCTTACTGAGAACATCTAAACACGTGCTTAGAGATCAGCAGGCGTGCAACTTAACTAAAGGCATTTCTTTGAACTGTGGCCTATACGTTGCACGTTAAGATAAATGTCTTTAAAATTCTTTTACTGTTTAGTCATTTTTTTCATTAGCCATCTTAGGAGACAATGCCCTCTTTGACACTTAATCCCTCCTATTTGTTGCTTATCCTGGTTACCTGTGGAAAACTCACCTGTGTGCCTGACTGTCCTCCCCTGACCACACAAACATGTCTCAGATGTCTAACCTGCCAATGTAATTCCATTGTCTGACTGCGACTTTCCCTTCCTGTGCACCAAGAGTCACCCAACTGCATTTACTGAAGGGTGAGGGACTGTAAAAACAATTGAAAGCCACATAAACCAGGTGCAAATACAAGGTCCAGCCTCTCTTTACCACTCGCACTCTGCATAATCACTCGCACCACCACCTCATTAAATGCACAGACTTAAATGCATTAAGTGCACTGTTTCTGTGAGCTTTGCTCTGAATCACTTTGCAGAGATGCAAGTGGCAATGTAAGCTGTAAGGCTGTGAAAATACAATAATCATGAAGCCTTGGTCTATTCCTGTTACCTGCTGCACGTTACTGATTTTGGCAGAACCACTCTGATTTGCAGCTGGGTGAGCAAAATGCTGGTTGGAAAAGCAGCAGGCATGACTGGCAGGCAGGTGGGCACCCCTCAGCAGCTGGCAGTGCCCCCTCTCCAAACTGCTGCAGGAGCAGAAATCTGTGCTCCAAGAATGGGAGAACACCCTCCATTACCTGGAGCTGAAGTAAGAATTAAAGATGAGTGGGTTAGTGGGCAGCTGACCCCCAAGAGATGCTTCAAGAGCATTGCATTTATTTGCAGAGTGCTAACAGGGTTTGCGCAGAATGTCCGGTGTTCACTGCTCTGGTATCTTTGGACACGTGGTCGTGCCCCGGTTATGTGTGATGCAACTCTGGCAAGTCTGATCAGAGGCTGCCTCTGTGGGACATGGATGGCAGAAGGGTGCAGTAGGACAAGGTACCATTCTTCTACATTTCCCCTGCTACGTCTTGTTTTCCACCTTGAAATTCTGAGGTAAAGCAGGTGGGGCCTATTTTTCTGTGGTTTCTGGATACTCAGTGATGTTAGGTAAACATCTGGAAACGTGTATCTCTCTTAAATCATGCACATAGGCAGAACAGCTTAGCTCTAAAGGCATATGCAGTCAGAAAACTCGCCCATGTTCAGTGAGCTGTACCCAGTGGGCCCAGAAGTTCACCAGTGGTGTGGGAAGGGAGGAGAATCTTGTAGTTCTCTTCAGGAATGTCCAGAAAAAAACCAGAATATATAGGCCGTGGCACTAGAAGGACCACTGTGCTTGCAGAGCCTGTGCCAAAGCAGTGCAGCAGGGCAGCCACTGCAAGCTGGGAATACTGTGGGAATACTGCTGCTCTTGCTTTGGAGAGCAAGGTTCTGGAAGCTTTGCTTCCTGACAGTCTGCAGCATCCCTGAGGAAGGGCTTTCTTCTACTTTGCCATCACACTATACACAGAAATGTAGTTTATTTGAGATAGTTGAATTACAGTTTATATTGGCTGTAACAAAATCAGATACACACTTAAAACATCCTTGTGTGGATGCTTGACCTGAAAACAATGAAAAAATAAAACAACTCAAACCAAAAAAAACCCTACCTGCATCATCAAGGTGGTGTACAAAAACAAAGCCAGCAGGTAAAAAACACTGCTCACAGGGGATGATCACAAAACATGCCAGCATCAAGAACTGCATTGTGGTGACACCCCTGCATCAAACTTGCTCTCAGTGGACACAGCCGAAGAACTGCAATTGCTTGGTTGTCCTTAAACTTTGGCTTGTACTACCAAGAAAAAGCAAGATCTTCATTGAGTGTAGGGTATATTTTGGTCTGAAAATCCTGCCTTGTAGAACAGCCTCCAACTGAAGGAGGTACTCATAAAGGTACTCACTAAATACTCTAACTCCATTTCACCTCATGGAGCCTAAACACCTTCAAGGATCTATTCCATATTTGCGGCATTTAGAAGAGGAATGGTGTAAACAAATACACAAATAAAAATGAGGCAATTTTAAATTACATGTGTCACTAATCGGCACCCCCTGACAAAGTCATTGGATGTGCAGCCCATTTTATAAAACCTTACCCAAAATTATTTGAAAATTTCACACACCCATCCAAGGACAGCTGGCCAGAAATTGTGGTCAGGACTTTCACATCCTCTCTTCAGGGCCAAGCATACAGAATCTGAAAAACTTACTTGGCAGTGATCTTACTTGGTGTAAAATATCAGGTGAGTTGGTCTTTGGAGGCTTTCTTAATTTTTTAATCAGGTTTCATTTCCCTGTTTTCTCCTTTAAAGCCTTGCTTTGTTGCTTTCTGAGCTGGAAATCCATAAAGTTTTCTCATCAACACTCCATTTCAGAAAGTAACTCTTTCTTCTTTCATGACACAAAGCCTTTAAGTTTTTCCCTGGGAACCATATTTGTAGCAGATACCTTGGCAACAGACACTGTCTTGGTCTGATCCTTATAAGGCTTTAATCAGAATGATTTTTGAAAACATGGATTAAGCTCCATCTACGCTATAAAGAAACCATTTTTCATTAAGCCATTTTCAACCAAACTGCATTCACGCAAGACACTAAATCATGCAAACAGAATATAAATCACTTAGCAATTCTATAAATCATGTTGGTCACTGATAAAAAAAAAAAAAAAAAA
>VZSE01004122.1:1293919-1342984 GCA_013398275.1 Promerops cafer | reverse complement strand
AAAAAAAAAAAAAAAAAAAGAAAAAGAAAACGATTAAAGTATTCATTTAAAAATGAACTAAAGAAAAAAAATTACACTTCCTTCATTTCCACTGCCCAGTGCAGCCACATTTAACTGGGCTGAAATCTATGTAAGGCAGAAGATTTTCAAAACTGAGGTAAAAATTTCTAGCGATGGTCAGGAATTTTTGGACTAAAATTTTCTTTTCTCTTCACGTACAGTGAAAAAACCCCAGTCATCTGTCAAAACTGAAGCTGATTGATAGCAATGGTTTGATCTCAACAAGTCTCTCAGCTTAAAAAAACTGTGAAAGGACCATAGAATGATGAAGGATGGCTGTTTTGACATTTTTAAAAGTGAAAAGTTTTATTTTCTAATTGAAGGAAACAAGCAAAAACCCCATGTTCCTTTTGTACTAAAAAGAGGCAACTGCTTTGAAAGGTCACAATCTAAATAAACTCTTTGAACATTATTAAAGTAAAATATTTAGCTTGGCCCCATTCTGATTTTATTTTGGAAATTTTCAGCCAAGTTTTAAAGGACCTTTCATCCCTGGTTGGACATAGGAAAAATACTGGAATTCTTGAAAACCCTGACAGGGTGAGGAAGGTCATCCCTATCCAGGTTCAGTATTTCTCTCTTGTGCCCGTTTCACTGGAAGGGTGCTCAAGGCCACCCTTCCAGTTTCTTGACTCTGAGATGGCTGAAAAGCAGAAAGGAAGTTATTGCAGGCTTTAATTCTCAAGAGACCAGAGACATACAGGTGAGATCCCAATCAGAGTAGGTCATATCCTCAGCTTGGGTCAACCAGAGTAGCACATGGCTCGTGTAGGGGTCAGGCCTTATCTAGACCCTCGGAGTACTGGCACAAGCATCTCTCTGCTAACAAATCAGGCCCTGTGTCTAAATGCAAATGTGAACTCTATTGACTGCAGTGCTACCTGTGTTGGCCACTGCTTTGCTAAGCTGGTGGGTTTTTTTTCTCATTAATGTACCTCTTGAGTCCATTTTAAACAAAAACTAACAAGTCAGCCACTGATTTACCGTGGGACCCATTAGCAGCAGGCATTTAAAACTGCAGACCATTTACTTTACCTGTATCAACCAGCCCTGCTGGTATCAATCACCAGAACATCACAGACATCAGCAGGACTGCACCGATTTATATGATCTGAGGATCTGCCTTCTTACCTTCACTGAGGTATTTGCAGTAATTCAGTCTTGATTCTGAGAGTGGTTACTTGCAGCTGGACCCCCTTGTAGAGCCCCAGTGAAATAAAATTAGGTGAAGCAATTTCTAAGATGATTTAAGGCCATTAACATGACGAAAAGTGATTAACATTGTTTGTGTGATTTACTGTCCTGGATGAGCACTGTTTGGTTGAAAATGACTTAGTCAAAAATGCTTTTACATACGGCTGGGAGAGGACTTAATCCATGCTTTCAAAAACACTAATTTTAGCCAAATATGGAGACACTGTGCTCATTAACAAAGTAATGGCCCAAGGTATTCTGAGGAAGAAACATGTCTCATTTCAGGTCTAGCCCTGAAACCACCCACAGGCTATGACAGTGTCAGAGCATTCCTAAGAAACATGCTCCATTTCTGCAATGAAGTTTCATTCTTACGGGAGGCTGTTTGCAATGTAGAAACAGACCCACATCCAACAATTTTTGGAATCACTTCAATTTATCACAATGTTCTTCCTTCTCTGCCCCAGTGGTCTGCCCTCCTCAGCCTTTCCAATACAAGGAAACTTACTTTGAAGCATATCTACATTAATGTCTCCCTGGCAAAGAGAGAAAAGGCCTCAAGTGGCAGAGGCAATATTTGCAATGCTCCCTAATCCAAATACTGTTTTCTGACAGCGTCCCTTTGCCACTCTTTCTTAAATAGGTTCAAGAGGGTTGTGCAGAAGAACCCTTGGAAAGCTGCTTCTAATAGCTTAGGTTGTGTACCTAAATTAAAAACCATCTCATTCAACAATTCTCTGGCTGAGATTTGTTTGCTCCCACTGCCAGATGCAACTTAGTGGCACCTGCTCACCTTCTGATTTGGAACTGAGCTGGCAACACCTGTTCTGATTTAATTTGATGGAGGTAAATCACTGCAAGTCCCCCAGCATCAAGGATTCATTATCTGTAACTACATTATCTGCCCCATACTAAACATTTGCTCTGAACACACTTACAGGAAGATAAGCAAAATAATAGGAAGCATTTCAGGAAACAGCTGCCAATCTAAATTTTTCCCTCTCTAGGAGCACCTAGCTGTGTGAGTAGGAGGGAGGAAAAGTGAGTTTACCATAAGGCTTTTGAAAGTTGTAGATGAATGCAGATAATAAAACCGAATTAATGGAGGAGGACATACAGATCTACTCAAGGGGACATCTGCAGGAGGTGGAGCACTTATTTTGGACTGCAAGAGTAGAAATATCTTTAACAGTTGAAGTTGTAAGAGACAGTTGGTGTGGTTTAGAAAAGGGGATTTCCAGCCAGAGTTGCATAAGAGGGAACAGGCAATGATTTTTTTGGGTTGTGGGCAATGTGGGGCACACAGACATGCAGCTCGCTGGTTTTGCACCAGTGGGTTGTATGACTGTTGTTATCCCCTGGCTACTGCTGGAATTCTTGCTGGGATTTGAGGAATTCATAAAACATAATGAGGGAAATAAACCCGCTTTTGGCAGAGTAGAAAAATAGAACCAAAAGGTCTGCTGAAAGGAAATGCAGATTGCATGTGAGGAGCACAGCCACAGCTTTAGAAGAGATTTATTTTTTGAGTTTCCCAAAGTCTGTAACAATGCACTGACAACACATTAGCAAGCAGAGTGGGGATTTCCTTCTCCTAACCAAGCATTTTCCAAGCTGTAACGATTCAGTGCACTGCTGCTTTTCACTCTTCCTCAAATCTCCCAGCCCCAGGAATGTTCAAGTCCCTTTCAGAGCCAAGAACATTGCAGTTCCCACCTTCGCCTGTTCACTGGCAAACCCTGCCTCATGCTCTGCTTCAAGCCCCATCCCAAGACCAAACAACTGGCCTTGAAAGTACAAAGCAGAGGTGGCTATCAGAGATATGTCTCTCTGGGAAGCTCAAAAGAGCATCCACAGGCATGCTGCACTGCTTGCCCTTAGCATAAACCCTAGGCATTAATTTCACTCCTGTTTCTACAGCAGCCTCAAAGCCTTCATCTGCATCTGGACATAATAGGAGACAGTGATGTTTTCCTTGCTGTTTACTACATCCCATTTGACTCGACTACCACCCTCTTTTTTTTTTTCTTTTCTTCAGCTCAATTTTGCAAAGCTCAACAGTGAAATTGCAGCTAAACATAGTTGGCATAAGGGGAAAACTACCTTGGAGGCATTAAGAGAGAGCAAAAGCCTGCATCAGCTTTTGCACAAGCACAGCAGCTGACATATGGCACAATGCAACAAGCAACCAGACCCAGAGCTATCTGGCAGTGACCTACACATCTGCTGGTGTAGGATCTGAGGCCTTGGGGCACAGTTCAAACCGAGCTAGTGTGAATGAGAAAAAGCAACTTCTCCATTCTTTCTTATGGTACATCCATCTGTTGCACAGCTTATTATTGGGAACACTCTGTGTTTTAAAAAAGAACGGCAAAATTACATTGTGGGATTTTTTCTAATGCTGGATTAAATTTAATTTGTGTTCAAAAGATTAAGCTTTCTGGTTTTTATTTTATTTTGTTACAATTTCCTCCTACTAGTCTGAAGGTTCATTCTGGGTTTCCACAAAAGTCACAGCCAAACACTTTGTTCTATGTTTCTAGAAAAAAATGTCTCTTAACCAAAACCTTACCCTGAGAAACACCAGGCTGAAACAGTGGGTTTTGGAAGTAGAGTGGGGAGTGGGGAGTAGAAAGGCAAACTTTAGTTGTAAAAGAATGGGGATTAGGATTTAGCAGTGTCCTGAAGGTGTAGAGTTAAAGAGAGGGGAAAATCAAGGTAATGCTTCTGAAGAGCATGGATGAGGATTATGAATAAAGAACACGTTTTTTGCCACAATGAAGTGACTGGCAACAGTATCTGGAAAGGCAGATGTTGGGGAGGGAGGCAGAGGTGGGAAAGTAATTTGAAATGCATTGCCACAGAGGTCTGAGATTTTCCAATACTAGGATAACACGAAGTGGATGCAGGTGAAGGGCTGCTGAAATTCCAGTTCAGAGCAAGAGGTAAGGCCATGGAAGAGGAGGAATGGAGAGGAGGATAGGCGTATTGTGGGAAAAGGCTGTAGGAGGAAAAAGATTTGAGCAGAAAAATGTATCTGTCAGTACTGAAAGTGGTAAAGAAGTTCAAGGATGAAATAACTCAAACATGTTGACCTCAGAGCCCAAATACGTAAGGGAGCTTCTTGGTGCCTGGCTCATATGACCAGGAGATATTATTCAGTCATGAGTTTTTCATCAGAAAAGGGTTGATACTGCAACATATATTTTCCAGTTACCACTTATGACTGAATGACAAGTAACACTTCCCTCCCATGCTGAAAGAAGCTGCAACCAGTAGTCAGGGTGTTACTCCATCCTCCTCTGAAATTGTAGTTCTCTTTCTCACACAGTTCAGAGCTGACTGGCTTGTGATGTCTCCATGGTGGCTTTGGGTTTGTTTTATTTCCTTTTCTCATTTATTTGGAAATAAAGGCCGCTGATTTTGGCAGCATGACTTGAGCACATTCCTCTTTTCTCTGAAGGTCTTGCACTATTTCCTTGAGACACAAACCCAGTTCATACTGGGAAGCACATACTGACTCAAAGCAGGATAACATAGCAGCTGAGCTGTCACTCCCTTGTGACAGAACAACAATGATGCAAGTGGAGGAAGCCACCAGGAATTTCACTGGGTAAGTCCTAGAAGCAGAGTGAAGTAAGGGGAGTTTCTACTTTCAAAAGCATGAAGTCACTTGAAAGATGCAGAAATTTTCAACATTGGGAAAAACGGGTTCCCAGAGGTGAACGATTCATAGCAGAAAGAAAGAATTCAGGAAGAAGAGAATAATTTCCTTTGGGAGATATTTTCAGTGAAATTGGCCCAACTTCATAAAATCCAGGAAGCTAGGTTTTTTTTCTGCAACAGATATCTGTCGCACCAAATTGGTCAGAGCTAAGATCAAGTAAGAGGTTTATGTGCTAGGAGAAATATCCGGTGCTGAGAAGTCAGCTTACTTTTAGGCCTCAAAGAATGGCAAAAAAAATATACCTTTGTGGTGAACTCAACCAATACATTGTTTTTTTGGGCTAGTTCAGGAAGACCCAAGTCAGTTTTCAGGCAATTTCTAGCTGTTAGCCCTACTATTTGCAAGTGAACAGAAAGAAAAGAGAACTGAGAGTCTGCCATCTAATGAAAAGAGAAAAGAAAATCCAGAGAACTAACAAGTAAAAGCCACTGACCACCATGTAAATCCCAACTCTGAAATGTGAAAGTTCACAGTCACTTTAGAAGATCATGCAGAAAATCCTTAGAGTCATCCAAGGAAGAAAGGTGTGCTAATCATCGTTTCTCTCTCTTACACACACGCATACGCACAAATTTGCACACTAATACAGGTTTTATACATACACACTTCTGCTTCTTCAGATCAAAACAGGTATAAATGGTAGTAAACACTTAATCCTTCAATGCAGAAGGGTGTCCAGGTGCAGTGTTGAGCTACAGCACCCTTAAGTGCAGTGCTGGTCAGACAGAGATATCATCTAGTGCTCAGGGCCTTAAGAAAGAACCCATCACTCAGGAGGGCAGAGGCTCTGCCTTTATCAGTAATACCAAACACTTGGAGAGGTCAGAATGTTTCCCTGTCCTTCTCAGAGATGTATGAAGATGAGAAACCATAGCATCAATTTAGAGAGGTGTAATTACACACAAGTGTTGCCACATAGGAAATCATTGGTGTATCTGGATAAGAGGCAAGTTCAGCTTGCTACATCATGTGTTTTACATATTCATCAGGCTTTCCTTCATCTGTTTGGAAAGACAAGCTGGTGCAGAATCCCCAACACCAACCCAGTGTCCTCAGTGATGACAAGAAGGGGTACACATTCCCATTTAATTACAGTCTGTTTCCTTCAGTGATGCTGGGACCCTGGGTAAAAGACTATTTTGCTCACTACCTTCTCCAAAACAAACACTTGAAAGAGTCTGGAAAAGCTGTAACGGAAGTGTCTCATTGAAGGCTATGATTTTCCATATTATAAATAAATAATTTCATAGTAATCACACACATTAGATAATATAAATCTCTTCTACATCAGTTAAAGAGAGTTATTCCCATTATCAAGTGCTGAAGTCTGATGTGGTTTTTTATAACACAATGCTCTCCAGGGTGAGCAAAATCAGTTTGGCTTTCTAGAGAATACAATTATAGGCTTCAAGCAAAAGAGCTTAGAGAAGGATTCAACAGTCTGTCTTTGTAAATTATACTCTGAGGTTTGCATTTTTTCTCTCTATTTGATGGGGTGAGGGGATTGCATAGAATAGGCCTCAAAGAAAACACTTCAGAAAAAAAAAAACACAATCCAAGGAAAAGTTGTGTTTGTTTTGGAGGGCAGATATGTGCAGACTTGAAAAGTGGCAGGCAAAAAAATTGGGGAGTTTTAGGGAACTGTGAGACAATGAGGGAATGATCCAGCTATTTTGGTGGGCTCCAGCCAGTATGGTACAATGCACTTAGGAAATGACAAGGCATGTGTGAGTTTCCTGATGACTGTATTTTATTCTGCAGCCGATAGAAAAGAAACAGATGCAGTTACCAAGAGGCTGGGCCACTGCACAGGCTGACACAATTGACAGTATTAATATATCTATATAGAGTAGTCTGCTCATTTAGCATAATCATCCTTTTCTTGATAACTTCTGTCTCTATCCAGGTTTTTCTAATAATTTTTGCTTCTTTTAATTGTGCTCACTCTTCTCTGACCCAGCCTGACCTGCTATATGTGAAGAAAGAACACCTCTAATTCCTTTTTGCATTTCTACCATAAAGCCTAACAGGCATCTTCATTAAAAATCTAAGACATGATTGTTTCTCATATTGCCAGTTTTAATGGGGAACACAAAATGTATATTGCATTACTTAGTTTTGAGCTGATTTCTCTGTGGCAAGCGGGAGGGGAAAGGGAAGCAAGCAAAGCAAGCAAAGCAATAAACAGAAGCTCTTTTTTTTTTTCCATAGCTGGGTAGTCTTCAGACACCTGCTTCATGTTTCTAGTGATGTGTTCCTTACAGCCCTCTAATATCTGATAGTCTAGAAACAATATCCACATCAACCAAATTATCTACTTATTCTCTAACCATAAATTATCAGATGCAACCCTCAGTTAGATATGTCTCAACCTTTACACTGCACATCCACAGTCTTTGTCAATGCTATTCCAAAGGGCAGGCATATTTGATTTAATAGTCTTTTTACTTTTCCCTTCATTTTTCTGTCTTTTGTGACTTAAACAATCAATCTTCTCTCTTTTCTCACATCTTTTTACTTGAGAATTCTATTTTTATTCTTGCTCTTAACTGTGTCTCCTTTGTCTCTAACAACCTGTCAGCAAATAGCATTTTCTGTGTTGACACAGCTCTTTCCCTTCTGATGGCAGACCAAAGGCATTAGTGTAACTTAGCTCTGCCCTGGAGTCAGAGGAAGGGGATTTTGCCTCTAGGGTAGTGCCTGGGAGACAGATAAACTGCTCAGAGGGACTGTGACTGCTGCTCTTTCACTTGTTCCTCAGGATGCCTCCCTGAATCCCAGCAACTTGTCCTCAGAAGGATCTCTGCATTTGGGAGTGGAGCAGCTGGTTAGGATGATGCTGCAGGATGGCAGGTTAACATGGAGGTTAAGATGACTTCTCCATCATGGCAGTAACATCTCCCTCTGTGGTACTTGCTTGAACAAACACAAATTTAATTTCTCTCAGAAATGCCCCTTTGAGCAGGGACTATCACTGCTGATCATGAGGAGTGAGATCCCAGAACTACTCCCCAGCTTAAAGCCCACCATGATACAACTGGTAGAGGCCATCCTTGCAGCTTCCTGGAAATGAGACTATGCTCACCTCTGACCCCACCTCCTCTTCCTCTCTGGCCTTACACAGAAAATGGCACACAGAGGAACTCCCTGGGGCTCTGAAATGCTTAATGGCTCTTCCTGCACTGGTCACCTTCACTCTGTGTCATGGTGAGCCAGTGCAGCACTGAGTGATGGAGAGCTTGTTCTTTCATAAGAATGAATTGAAGACATTTCTCAGACAGAAAAAGTTGAGAAATATGAATTCACCCCCTCCCTCTTTTGTTTGTGCTTTCTTCCCCCCAACAAAAAGGGTCATTTCTGCAGCCTCTGCAGTCAGTAGGGATTTTATTGTGGAGCTCATCAGTCACAGTATGGCTTATAAACACAAAATGCCAGCACAGATCTGTCAGGTCTCTTCCTTGCTGCATGACACCTCTCTGTTCCCTCCCTGCCAGTCCCCTGCCTTTTCCACTCTCCCTTGTCCCCGGGCCAGCAAGTCACTCACTGCCAGTGAGGTGCCAAAGCACTCCTCCAAGTGCAGCTTCCCTCTGTGGCAGCTTTACCTGGCGTCATCCTGCCTCTCCTGCTGTCCCCTGGGGAGGGGCATTAGCAGGGGGTCACCCACCAGCACACACTACTGCAGGCAGTGAGGGGGAGAAAATCATCCCAGAGGACTCCCCTGGCTGCACCCCACCCTCTGGGTAGGAATGGATGTGTCACGTTTCCTGTGGCTTAAATCTACAAAAAGTGTTTCTGTACTCACAAGGATGTCCCACAGCAAGGACTGGTGTTTTAATAAAGCTGCCTCCTGCTCCCAGGCATCAATCTATAGGGCAAGAAAAGGGGGCCATGTAACCCCACGTGGGCAAGGCTGCCCCATGCATTCCATGCCAGGGAGTCATCAGACACCATAGCAAAGCCTGTTGAGAACCAGGTCTTCAAGAACACTCACAGTTTGTGCTTCAGAGCTCTCCAGAGGAGGGTGTTTCAACACAGCTCCCACACAGCTTCGTAATACGTTACAGAACTTTATTTGGACACTGGTTGTTTCCATGAGTGGGTGCAGTCTGGATGAGAATGTGGAAATCCCTGTCCTCCAGCAGCCTCTGCTCTGCTGGGACATGTCCCAAACCATGGAGTGGGATGCAGTGCTATGGAGAGGGAGAATGCCCACCAGTTTCTTGGCTTGCTGTGGCACATCTCTACCTGTCTGCCCACACCTCGAGTCAAGCAGTGGTGGGAAGCGTCTGCCCATATTGCACAGGTGCTCTTGTAGGAGGTAGTGGGAGAACACAGCCTTAAGCCCTCAGAGTTAACCCCTTCCTAGCATCTTCTCTTCCCCATATGAACTGCCACCTGATTTATGCAGAGCTAGGAAAGCACAGAAATCAAAATGCAAAAGCACAGGCAGGTTTTTCTCAGAGGATACTCATGATTCTTTGGAAACCTGAATTTATGTCAAAACCCCCACTTGCTCTCACTGTCCACAGATCAAATTTCACCGTTTCATCTGCAAACTTTTTTTTTTCTTTTCTTTTGGTGTGTGTAAGTCTATCTTTTTGAGGTCCTGTTGTACAGCAAGCACTTATTTTAAATACCTCATCACAGCTACTCCAAGGCAATGTGGGATCTCTGTCACATCTGGAAATGTGGAAAGAGCCAGCAGTTACTACATGTGATTCCCTGTGATCCACTCCTGTGCTCTGCCATTTTACACAGGAAAGGTTTGTGCCAAGGAGAGGGAATGTCAGGTACCACCATAGAAATGGTTACACAGCAGGTTAAACAGGCAATCATGTTCCTGCTGATGGGGATATCTATAACACGGAGATGGAAACAAATAAAGCTGGCTGAACAGTCACAGTATATATTGGGAAACTTCCCAGAAGTTTTACTGATGTTCCACTCATCTCAGACTCTTAGCAAATCTAACACAGAGATGTTAAAAAAAAAAAAAAAACTACCACAGTCTCATTAAGATATCCCTAACAGTAGATTTCACATGGAAAAAAAATAACTTCCATTTTTCTGTCCCACTCCCATTCAGTTCAGACTACTCTTCTTCCCAGGGGAAGCAAACAGTTTTTCTTCCTCCAAGAATATCTGAACAGAAAAAGCTCTCCTGTCTCACCACAGACTTCTGCTAAGGATCCCACCCTCACCAACTTAAAAGTTTCTGCTTATGACTTCAAGAATGAGAAGCTGGTCTTCATGTTAGGTCTAACAAACCTATATTCTGCTGTAAGAGTAAAGAAATGCAGCTACCATTTGGTAATGGCATGACTCTGCAAATAAATTAATGTAACTAAGTCTGTCTGGATTCCCAAAACATGCATAAAATGATGCAAAAATTGAATACAAAAGTTGCAAAGATCAGAGAAAGCACATTTCTCTTATTCTTATTTGGACCTCCATGTATACATCAGTAGATTAGCTTATACATCATACATCGTGTTCCAGTTCATTTACAATAAAAATTTTTAAAAAGCTGTTTAAATATTTTCTCAACTGTTAAGGGGGATTTCTTTCTTTAGTGCAAATAATTAAGTATTGAAGATGTAGTGATCTATCTGATACAGAGAGAATAAAAGATTTGAAGAATTTTAAATAAGAAAAATAAACCCTCTATGAACTGACTACTGTACACTTTTGAAATGTTTGAAATTTAAGGCTGATATTTCAGCCCTATCCCCAAAAAGTATTCTAGTTAATAGCTATGCATATTTATGTAATTTAAATTAGTTACTTCATTTTTTTCATATTGTTCTATGAATATAAGATAAACTTATGAACCAGGGAGATTAAAAATTAAGAAAATAAGATTCAGAAACATAGAATTGTTAAGGTTGGATTTGGCAATCATCCAGTCCACCTTCCCTGCCAAGGCAGGGTCACCTAGAACAGGTGATACAGGAAGCGGTCCAAGTGGGATTGGAATGTCTCCAGAGAGGAAGACTCCACAACCTGCCTGAGCAGCCTTTTTCCAATGTTCGGGCAGCCTCAGCACAAAGTTCCTCCTCATGTTGAGGTGAAACTTTCTGTGTTTTAGTTTATGGCCATTTGCTCCTTGTCCTGTCACTGGGCACCATTGAAATTAGTCTGGCACCACCCTCTTGACAAATGCCTTTGAGATGTTTATATGCATTAATGAGATCCCCTCTCAGCCTTCCCTTCTCTGGGCTAAACAGGCCCGGCTCCCAGTCTCTCCTCATAAGAGAGATGCTCCAGACCCCAAACCATCTTTGTAGCCTCCACTGCACCCTCTCCAGTAGCTTCTTATATTTAGACTTGAAGTTTGTTCCCTAGTCCATATAAAGAACTAAGGCAGGTAATGTTTTGTCAGATTACAGTGCACTGTATTTCTTCCTATTTCAGTAACAATAAAATGATTGGATGAAAAAAGAGAATTTTCTCTACAGCTTCTCTGTAACTTACTGTGTAGCCTAATCACATTTTTTTTTGGTATGTAATATAAAGGGGATTTGGACTCTACAGAAACATAGTGAGAGACAAAAAAGCAGAATTTGGTATTTGCAGGTACCTATTATAGCCATCAATTCAAACCATCACGTGCCTATTTTAGCACTGTCTGAAGCCCTACAGAGCTTAACCATATCCTTAACTTATGCATTTTGCTGCATTAAAACTTGGGCTAAGTAGTAATGACTGTATTTTACTTTGGTTTGTTGCTGTTAATATTGATAAATGTACTTGTCATTGCCTCTAGTCACAGTGTGCTGGACTGTGGCCCTAAATATTACTCTAAAATAATAGAGTATTATTAACCAGAAATCCCACTGAGGTGCTTTAGTATGTTCTTCTTAAATGGAGATACATAAATATCCTAATTCTTCCTAACTTCTTCAATGAGATTGCCCATTTGAATTTTTAGCTGCAGTTTTGCCAACTTCTTCTAACAACCCTCCACAGTAAATGCATCCTTGGGATGCTATGGAGGTACCAAAGCAGGCTAGGACATTACAACAAGACTGGAGCACAACAATGGCCACCAAAGTAAAGGTGGGAACACAACATCAAAGACAAATGGTAGAGAAAGCAGCTGGGAGGAGAGAAATGGTCTGGGAAATGGCTGTATAAAGTACTCACAGAACCAGTAAAATAAGCTGAGCTTCTCAAGCCACCAAGTTCAAGAGGCTTTGGCAAGTAAAATGCATAAAACCAGTCCCCAAAGCAAGTCATCATGTATAACAAGATGAAAGCTCTTCAGAGATGTTTTATTTCCTAAGATCTTTCTCTCATCCATATATCCATACATCAGATTTTTTGTGAGAAATATATTTTCACAATAGGGTAGTTTCAGGCCTTTCTCTGTCCTAGAATTTTGCAAGATGCAGGGTCAAGCATCTGCTCTCCCTCTCCTTTTTCTCCCCACTCCCTGTTTAAGCTGGGGCTACATTTCCTTCCGAAGGAAGGAAGGAGGCATATTTCAAATCTCCAGGAAACAGGAGACTATCACAGCTCTGTTTTTCTCCAAAATTCAGATAATTGATTAATGAACTTTTCCTCTCTGCTCATTTGCAGCAGCAGGAGGAGATGGAGGTAATTATGACGCTTGTAACAGAAGGTTCAGTACAGTGTGGTTACAACAAGCCAAAGGCTAGGAAAAGGCATGCACATTACATGACATTTTAAAGAGTTTGCCAAGCCACAGGAATGAAAGGGGTATCAGCAACAAGTCCTCACAAGCTGTGCTGTTTGCGGTCTTCTACTTTCACACGCTGCAGCACAGAAACCAGTCACAGAGTCCCCAGATAATTCCTGCCTCTGCATCCCAGCCTGCCTGTGAGCTCAGGTTCAGAGACAGCTGCACATCACTGTGCGTCTGACCAAGTGCTCCGCAGCACATGCTCAGTGCTTTTGTTCCCCACCTCACAGCAAAGGCTGCGAGCAGACTGAGTGCTTTCACATGCACTGTTTGCAATGTCAGGGGCACAGTGGCTTCCTTTGCATGGAAACAAGCAGAGTTATCTTTGGGGAAGGGGCTTCAGAGGATAATTTGGCGATAATAGGAGCCACATGTTTTTCCTGCTGATCCCAAGTCACTGTTTTATTTACATGAGTAAATTTACATTTACTCACATGTGAGTGCCTTCCTTCCTTCCTTCCTTCCTTCCTTCCTTCCTTCCTTCCTTCCTTCTCCTCTTTTTTACAAGAACCCCAAAGTGATGCACACATACAGAGCTGCAAACAAGCACCTGACTCTTCTCTGACAGCCATAGAAATCCACTGACATGACAGAAACTGTGGTTTAGCTCTGTTCCCTCAAAGGGTACTTGAGCCCAAGTGGGGAACCCAGTGGCACACCTCTCCGACATCCAAGAAAAACATCCATTGGCCTTTACTTCCAGAGGGTGCTATAATTTCAGCCTGTGTGCTCTGAAATCCCTGGCACTAAGGGGATTAAATCAAGCCTCAGCTTGTGGGTGCACTTGATTCATTCAGTAATCAATCACCCTAAAACATTCCAAGCAAAAAGGATGGTGTAATTTGTAGCTAAGACCAGAAGAAAGGGAAACAAAATCAATATTAGAATATAACCTAGTATGGACAAGGGTTTCTAGCACAGGATTATGAATGGGATAAATACAAACATTTAGAAAACAGTTACACAGAATGTTAAATGATCCTGGGATGATCAATGTCAAAAGAACTGCTGTAAATGAAGGCAAAAGCCAAACATGAGCCACAAGAAATAAGCAGGAGAGAATCGGAATGTTTGTGTTTTGCTTTAAAACTATGTTTCCAAAAGTTTGAAACACCTATAAAACCATCTAGAATGTCTATAAACCCACTGAAATGTACATAAAACCACTACATATTTGCTCAATGTATTTCAATGATTTAAAAATTCTTCCTTGCAGCTTTAGAAGTGTGAGGCTTTCCAAAGGAAGTGGTTGCCAAACCTGATGCTTGAGACAAAGAAAACCATTGTTCAGTGGGATACTTCCTTTCCTATCAGGTGAGTTAATCTTTGAAACTTTGTTGATGAAGAACAGCTGAAAATCTGTGATTTTTTTTTTTTTTTTTTTTTTTTTTTTTTTTTTTTTTTTTTTTTTTTCTTTTTTTTTTTTTTTTGGTATGTGTTATTTTCCTCATTTCAATTAATTATCTAGAAGCACAGTCAACTTAGCAGGGTGCCTTCAAAAATTCTTACACTTCAGTGCTACCCTACTGAGCAGAATTTAACTAGATTATTTTATTAGGGAGCCAATTAACACTCAGTTCCCCCCAAAAAGCAACTAATCCATCTTTTTAATTCACCCCTCTGAGAAAACTCTACATTGCAAGTCTGCAGTCAATACCCTGTTGCACACCAAGGATCCCTGGCCAGAAAAGACTCTTGAAGGCACACGGTCCTGATTTTGAAGAAGTATTATTTGCCTGTTCTTGGGAAAGAAGCCATCCCTTGTTCTACTCCTTATCAATAGGTAAGGAACAAATGAGAGAAGATGAATTAGAGTGCAGCTTCAAATAAGTGACTGTGAACAATGACTCTTCAAGTGAGTGTCTTGAAGTGAGACTGGGGATGGGTCTGCAGCCTGTTAGGGGAGATTCAGTCTGAGCTACTCTGGACGAAAAACAGGACAGAAGAGATGAAGAAAAGGGAATGTGTTTCAAAGGAAAATGCTGCCTTTTGTTAAAAAAAAAAAAAAAAAAAAAAAAAACAAACCAAAAACCAACCAAAAAAACTACAACCAAATTATTGTACAAAATCAGAAAATTTTGTAGTGTGCAATTTTTAGTAATAACGCACCATTTACTGCCATGAGTTGGTGCTGGACTTCTTTTCTGTTTCCTTAAATCAACATATTTTGTCCACAACCAGCTAGAATGGATTTTTTTTATACAGGTTTTATGTCTGGCATCTGTGTAATTCTGCTCTGACCTAATGTGTCTGTACAGGGATTACACTAAAATGGCATTAGATGGCAGAAAATTAAGTTTCCAAGAAGCAGAAATAGAAAAAAAATTCAATTTGGTGGAAAGTGAAATGGAGAAATAAACGTAAGAAGTGGTGTGAAGCCATAAATTTACCAAGAAGGCACAACCTATATTAGCTTGACTTGGGGTCGTGTATGACCTTGGAATTTAACCTCCCACCAGTTTGCAGAGGGGCTGGCTCTGTCCTCCCCTGCTTCTGCCTTCTCCTACTCTGCAGCTTTGCAGCATCAGCTGTGTTCCAAGCCAGCAGTTGTCCATATGCTGGTATTTCAATCCCATCTCTCCAGAAATGCTGTCTCTTCTCCACCATGACCTTCAACTTTTTTTCTGTAGGGACTTCTGTGCTGTACAGATATTTGCCAGTTGGCAAATTGCTGCTGTTGGGCTACAAAACTCAAAGGTCCGAAAGGAATTAACCAGGGCAGGAAAGAAGCAAGAAATGGAAGAAGTGTATTTAAACAGCAAGGTGCACAGAAGAGTTGAGAAAAATAAGATGGGTTTTTACCAGATATCCTACAGGAAATCAAGTATGTCAATAAATTAAAAGGCAGGACAGACTCAATAATAGCACTGAAAGGACAGATTTTCAGTTTCTGCTTCTGGACACATACTGCAGAAAACAATCCTTTGGTCACAAAAATAACTGAAAGATCTGAAAAACACTTTCCAAATTCTCTGGCAATGTGATGAATTGCTGATAAATGGCCTCCACCTCTAAAATGGTCCACTCCATATTTGGAGCCTCCTAAATGTTAAGGAAGGGGATATGAACATCTAAGCCCTGATTTCTTTCTTCACCTTTAGAACATAAATTCCATGAAACCATGGTTTGACTTCAAAGAATAACCCCTTTATCGGCAACCACAAAGTATATGCAACTAACCCAACTGTTTAGCTGGCACTTTGTGAAGCCAGTCATCCAGGATTAATTGTAAATAGAAAAAAATGGGCACTGCCAGAAGACACATTGTCCCACCTCAATAAAAATGCACCTGCAGGAAGAAACTCATCCCATGCTGCCTAATGCCCGAGGCCCAGGTGGTTAGCTTAGATAAGACACATTTAGACATTTCATTTCTTCACCCTCCAAAAGCTGTCCTATCTTTTCTTGGGATTTGGCCTTGTTTCTCTGTAGGTCTAAATTTTGTCTTTTCAGTGAATGAAAAAGCAGTGAGGATCACTTTGGTTTTGCTTGGAAAGATTCACAGAGCTTGAAGCAGGCACAAAGCAGGCAGCAGTATCGATGCCTGGCCAGAGAGATCAGAGCACTGCTTTTACCCCAGCTCTTGGTACAGAGCTGGAGGACAGCAGAGAAAAGACAAAAAACCACAAACCCCAGTTATCTTACCGAGAGGAGCTGAGATGAAGCAGTGGAGGACTGGGAAAACTAGGGCACAGTAGGTTTAGACCCTGACCTTACCTGGGTCCTGCTGCAAGGGGAAAATGGGAGACAGGCACAGCCCACTGCCTTAGTTGCTGGACATCTCAGCATCATGAAAAGTCAGCCTTTGGCAGCCTCTTCTTCTCTTTCCCCTCCTCTCACCTCATGATTTACTTTCTGACAGTATCATGAGAATTGCTGCTATCCCTTTACCTAGCTTAGGTTAGCTGTATTTGAATTTTGCATGTTATTTACTGATGACCTTCTCTTCAGAAGATATCTGCTTTTTGTAGCCTTGCTGTGTAAAGACTGACAGCAACCTTCATCAGAGGATAATTTCCAAATGAGGAAAGTATCCAAGTGGGACTGTCAGAAGCACTGAATTGATCTGTGCCTGCACCACAGGTCACATTTAAACCCATTTTTCTTGGAGACAAACTAGACTGATTTATCCTCAGAGGCCTTACCCTCCACTCTTTACAAGCCTCAAAACCCAGAAAGAAATGATGTATGTGCAGTTAGTACACCCATATCATGTGAGGGCAATTGATTCAATTACATTATAGCTACTGGAAACAAAACAGCCATATGGCGAGCTTTCTACCCCAAAGTAATGGATGCTTCACAGCCACAGCTCTGAACCCAGAGTTAGTTCCCTGCATGGATGCTGCCCCCTAAGCAGGCTTCCCTAGGGAAAGCTTTCCCTGAGCCATGGGAAAAATCCAAGTTCAGGCTGGTTAAAATAAGTATCTAAATCTCAATATGCTTCTCTGAAGCTTTATCTGAACTATCCAGAACTCCTAAGTCTGCAAAAAAAGCATTGATAATTTTATAAGAAAAGGATTTGGATGTTTATGTGTATTCAGGCACATATGTACGTATTATCTCTTAATTCTGGAAGAGCAAGAAATAGATTGAGATGAAAAAGAGTAACTGTACTCTGTTTTGCTTCATGTGCTATGCACAGTGTTGGCTCTAAAGACATAAAAAATTCAATCCTGAGCCAAATCTGGCCTTAAATCGATCAAGCTCTGCCGGCTTCAATGGAGCAATTGCAGAGATGTACTCCAGCCGCTGCTCTAAGCCCACCCATTTTCACACCCTCCCTGCTTTCCTCCAGCAGGCTGTCTAGGCTGCCAGCCCAAGATGGGAAATGCAAAGGTTCAGAGATATCTACAAAATTTGCATATGAAGTAGCATGGGGAAATTCAGCATGGTTTTTAAAAGAAAAGATAAAAAGGGAACAAAACAAATGAGTTCCCCCTTTTCCTTATAAAGGGAAGACTTAGTTAGAGAAATTTTGTTCTGAGCATTTCAGCATCAAGCCAGGACTGTCTTACCAGGCTCAGATTTTCTACATATGAGCAAAACTCCCCGTGGTTCAGAAAAGCCCCACTATTAAAGGTAGCTCTGGGAATAGGTATGAGCTGTTCCTAATGAATTAAAAATGTGACAGCAGCTTTGGGATTTTTGTGGTTTTCCTGCTCTTTGGTTCTGACCATGAAAAGCCTACTAAGCAGAGCAGTTAACCTCAGAACAGGCAATATTTACTTGTACTTCCCAATACTTAAGACAGGAAATGCCTTAAATGTTGCAAATACTGAGGTTATAAAACTATAAATGTTTGCCTGTCAGAGGCACCTGACAAATTTTTACAATCCTCAGCTGCACGCAGGCAGAGTCACCCCAGCACTCGGATTTTCCCCATCCTCTCCTTTTCCCCCAGTTTACAGAGGGATTCATGAAAACCAGATGCCATTGTGCATTTTGGTTTCAAGGTTGCTGTCCTACCAGTACTCGTAAAATTGTGGTTTGAATTTCACTGAATTCTTTATTTGTCTCTCTTTTTTTTTTTTTTTTTAATTAATGGAAAGGGAAATATCTCAGTTTATGTTTTGTTTGCTAGACAAAGGCTCAAGACTGTTCTACAAATATTTAAAGAGAGAAATTCACAAAGTAACTTTTGGGAAGATTGAGTTAAATAATTCATTTTTACAGAATGATATAAATCCGTGGACTATGAAAAATGTCAGGACACAGTGAATGCCACAGAAGCCTCTAAACACCATTTTTCCCCAGGACACTAAAAAATTGGCAGAAGAGCCTTCCTACCTGGTTTCATTGTGAGCTTACTAGCTTGGGTATTTCCATGCCCATTCTTGCACAGGCATCTCAGAAGTGACATTCAGGCCTGCAGTCTGGTTTCCCTGCTCGGCTGGCCCAGCCTGACGGCAGCCGCGGCACCCAGCGCCAGGGCAGTGTCACCGGGCACTGAGGGTGGCCCAGAGCACCCCTGCCCCAGTGCTGCAGCCACCACCCACTGGAAAGGCACCTCGCCCACCCCACGCCAGCCAACAGGTCCAAGGGGAGAAGCAGAACCCTGACAGCGATCAGAACTGGGGACAAAAAGCCCCCACATAGGAAACATAAGCTGAAAGGTAGTGCCTCACCACGTGTACATTTTGGATGGAAAGGAGGCCTGCCCCCACCTTCTCAAGGCTGCAGTGGCATTGAGGAGTTGTTTGGCTGGTTTTACATGGCAACACATTGTCCACATGCCCTAAATATGACCATAAGCGTGGTGAGGGACTGGGACAGGTTGCCCAGAGAAGCTGTGGATGCCCCATTCCTGGAAGTGTTCAAGGTCATGCTGGAGGGGGCTCTGAGCAACCTGCTCTAGTGGGTGGCATCCCTGTCCATGGCAAGGGTGCTGTAACTGGATGATCCTTCAGGTCCCTTCCAAGCCCAAACATCCTGTGATCTATGATATGCTCATAAAGACCTTATTCTCATGTAGTTTACCCTGTAATGCTGTCCAACTGCGTGTGAGGAGAGAACCCCAAGTCCTGTGCTCAAGGAATGAAAAGACACCACTAGATCTTCTGATTTACCACCATACACAGGAGAGGAGAATCCTATGTTAGGAGTTTGTTTGTAGGATTTTGTCCTGTGGCCCCTCTGTAACACATCCTTGTGTCAGGGGAGAAATTCCTCTGAGGGATTTAAATCAGCACAATCATCCCTAACTCAAACAAATCTGATAAGCTATGGCATAGTTCCTGCCAAGAGCCACTGCAAAAGAGAACAAGGAAGTTTCTAAACTTCTCTTTTAACTGTGAGATGTAAGGAGTGTAGTCACATACCACCTCTGTGTCTGGTGTTGCACTGGGAAGAGGGGCTGGGGTGTGAAGACAGAGTCTGCCACCCTCTCTCCCTCTGCATTTCATGTGATTACTCCAGCAGCTGCCTGCTGCTGGAATGCCTCCTGATGCCCCACTGCTGCAGCGGGATCGTGTGCTGGCTGGGCATCCTTTATCTTGCTGTCTTTCAGCTTTGATCCATCCAAGGGGACAAACAATGGATTTAGTACAGTTTCCTTGAATCCAAAATATTCCTACTTTTACTGTTATTTCTGTGATAGGGGTAGATTTTTAATAATGTTCCACCTGAACCATAACCTTACATATTTTTGAAATACATGTATCCGCCAAAATGTCACCTAAAATTTTAGATGATTTCTGTCTTTTCCCAAGATCTGCAAGGGTATCAAAACTAAAATTTGTAGTATTACCAAATTATATGTCAGTTGATAATATTTTTGGAGTTTGGGGGGGAAAAAAAAAAAGAAAAAGAAACACAGTCCTCCAAAGAAGTAAAAATAACCTGGTTAGAGGGAAAAGGGAGAATACTCTATTCTGACCCTTTATCAGTTACAGTATTCCACTGCTCAAAACCGTAATACTTATGATTTATATACACATCACCTTTTGCTATAATTCAGGATTTTTTAAAAATGGACATCCTCGTTAGGTTCTCCAATACAATCACGATATAGCAGGCTTGCAACTTTTTCAAGACTTAACAAAATGTACAAAATATTGTAAATAACTGCATACTTATAAAACCTTTTTTAAGCTTAAAAAAAAAAAAAATCAAAGTGGTTCCAAAACCCATTGCCATTGGAAACCAGACTGTAAACATTTTTAATGAGTCAAGTTGAGATTAATTTAAATATTCATTTTGAATTTGTGAGTTTTGTCTCTTTTCCACAGCCTCTTGTGACTTAACATAGCAGGAGCTGCCAGCCTTGGGTATCCTCTTGGGTATCCTTACATGTGACCTTCCTTAAGATTCACTGCCATGTCTCCAGAAAGTTAAAAAGGAAGCCGCTTCAGGAAATGCCACGTGTAGCACTACTGTGTGTTGGAAAGCTGTAGCAGTCTCTAACAACTATCCTGTGTGCTCAGCTCATCACAGTCCCACTGCTGAACTTTCATTAAACACTATGATCCTTAAGTCTGCAAAGCAGTGGGACAGTTTCCTTAGCAGCCAAGGAATTTTCTACCCAAACAAACCAGGATCCATATATCGTAGTATCTTTCTTTTTATACCAGTTAATGTTAAATACTTCAGAGGAAAGTGTAAACAATGATCTTGATTTAGCAAAAATAACATCTGCTTTGCTTTCAGTGTTTAAGACCTCTGGCTTCTGCCTTCATTAAAAGAATATCACAACTTGAGTAGCACTTCAAACATACATTATATATGTAAAATACATATATGCATTAAAACATACATATCGTGACTCCAGGTTACTTGAATGCATTTTTACCTTGCATGCCAAAAGCTTCAGGAGGACTGAACCCTGTGCCTAAAGCTAGGTAGGAATTTGAGTGCTTTCTTGGCAGGGATAAATAAGAGCACATAACTGAATGCACTGGTCAGTCAGGTTATGTTGATACGACTAAATAAAAGCCAGCCAAGAACCGATCTTGGGCCCCAGGGGCAGAAAGCTGCCCTTTCTGTGGCAGATTTGTCTTGGAAACAAATATTTGGAATAGTTTGAAGGGGAGCCGGGGGATGAGCTGGCTCACAAAGCAGGGGGGACAGCAAGAGTGCAGGCTCTCCCTGCCTGTGCACTCCTCCTTAGTGGTACAGACGTACCCTCAGGATCCTATGCCCCAGTTCTCATACCAATGTTCTGTTCAGGTAGCTCCACAGATTTCACTTCTGTTATTCCTGCCCACACCACTGCACACCCCTCAAAGGCCTTAATAATTTTCCTACTTATGTAATGCTAAATCCCAGGGAAAGACTTTTTTTTTTCAGGTCAGGATTCTAATGCCATGAGGTAAATATGTTTGTATATCCTGGGAATGTAGGGCTTTGCATTACTGATGATGTGCCTATTTCTGTAAATCCAGGTCTTCCATCAGTACCTGGGACTGGACTGTTCCACTTTACTTATGTTCTGGAAATGTCTGTCGTCGTATGCTTTGATTTGTTGTCAGATGACAAAAACAGACTTTAACAAAATTTTCCTTGGGAACAAGAGTGAATCAGAGCTGTAACTGGATCTTCATAAAAATATCATCTTTAGAATCTTATGGTTCCCTCACCGATCTGATCAATTCCATTTACCTCAAAGGGCAATTACCAGCTGAAATGTCACAGGCTTTGTGTGCCATTTTGAATATCTGAAAATAAAGATTTTTCTTATGGCACAGTGGGAGTGCTAGTGTAAAAATCCTATAAATTGCTGGAATTCTAAACAAATATCAGTATTTTTGGAACCAAATTCCAGACCTCCAACTGTTGAGCTTGACAGGTTTGTCTTTAAAATTTCTGTATTTGCTTTAAAATGTTTGACTTATGTAATCAGTGGATAAAACAACAAGAAGACTAATGTACAGAAAAAGCAATGGTAGAAGTTAATATCTAAGTACCATGTTTATTTTCTCCCCATACAGTTCCATTTTATAAGTTAAAGTATCTTTAGTCAGTCATAGTTTGATTATTTTTCATAAGATGATATGAGTACTTTATATGATGCAGCTATACCAAGTTCTTTTTATATCAAGATATTTCATAAAGAGTTCAGATCTCAAAGGCAAGAGAAAAAAATGGAAACATAATGGCAGATAATTCAAGCTAAAATTTGAAACAGAAGTTTTCATTTTTGTTTGCAGATATAAATCAGAAAGTGGTCCCCTTCTCCACATTAAGGAACCTGCAGATCCTTATCATAGGCTAATCAGCATTTTTAATCAGTATTTTTACTGCTTTTGCTGAATGAGAAAAAAATAAGGCTGAGTTACAGAATGAAGCATGCTTTATAATTTATCATTTAAACATGCAAGTGTCTATGGGAAAAGAACTGGAACATGTCAGAGAAATAAGACTTAATTATATATTACATTTCAGAGGTCCTTTCAGCCCATAGCTCAACAGTTCCTAGCTACTCAGTCAGTCACTTATTTTTAGATCTAAATTTCTCTCCATTACACATGAAACTCTTATCTAATTTATAAGGTACTCCATCAAAACTTTCCATTCTTGACCATGAGGTAACAGAAAGCATCAAATGTGTTAACTAAAGGACTTCCCAGGCAGTTTTGAGGTCCATATTTCCTAGTATTCTGACTCCTTTGTTCCATTGCCTCTCTTTACTGTACATCTTTACTGTAATTTTATATAAAGGACAGAGTCTGAGCAATAACTTGTGTTTAATAGAATCATGAAATGTCTTGGGTTGAAAAGGATCTTAGAGATCACCTTCTTCCAACCCCTGACATGGGCAGGGACATCTCCCACCTGACCAGGCTGCTCAAAGCCCCATCCATCCTGGCCCTGAACACACATCCCTTCCAGGGTTGGGGCATTCACAGCTTCTCTGTGCTGTGGCCTGTTCCAGAGCCTCACCACCCTCACAGAAAAGAATTTCCTCCTAACATCTTACATAAATCTCACCTTTTAGTTTAAAACTATTCCCCTTTGCTCTATCATTTTATGACCTTGTAAAAAGTTCCTCTCCAGCCCTCCTGTAGGTCCCTTCAGGTACTGGAAGACTTTCTTAAGGTCTCCCCTGAGGGTTCTCTTCTCCAGGCAAAACAAATCCAACTCTCTCAGCCCGTCTTGGCAGGAGAGGTGCTCCACACTTCTAGAGTATTTAAGGTTATAGAGGGAAAGAAAAAAAACTCCAACACACAACCCTGGGAGAGCACAGGAGCACCTCTCACTGTGCAGCAGTGGCCCCCTTGACCAGAGCTGCTCAGGAGCACAGGAAGTCCTGCAAGAAAGGCAGCAGCTGCCTTGGATACCTCAGTGCACATGGGAAAAGTGCCAAAACCACTGTGCAGTGGCCCTGAACATGCAGAGTTTGGCCAGGGACAGGTTGGAAAGCAGAACTGCTGCTTGTGTTCAGCATCACGGCCGTCCTGGGAAGCTGCCAAACCCCCGGTTCCCTCTGCCCCAGGCACAGATCCCACTTGCTGCTGCTTTCTCGAGGCACCAGCGGGCTCCAGGAAGGACTCTCACAAAGGGTCCTTGTCCCCTTCAGGCCACCACAGCCATTTATCAGTTAGAGCAGAAGATCACAAATACGGTGCAGTCGTGCCATGGTGCAGTCTTTTCTCTGGATGAAAAATTAGCTGGAGACTTTACTTTCCTGTGTATTGCAGTCACCACCACCATGTTCCCAGATGGAGAACTGCTGTATAAACTGTGCCTCCCTTTCCCCTGGCTGATGCAGCCCCCTGGAGAAATATAAAGCCCTTGGGCTTGTGCTGATTCTCTGACAGTCTCACCTTTGCTTTACATGGACTGGGAACTATACACTAGATGGTGTGATCAAGACTTAAAAATTACTGCCTTAAATCTAATGCTGTGTCCAGCATACATGTAGAATATTTAATGCCTTTAACACAAATACAAAGACAAATTCTTCTTTGCAAAGCTAAGGCATGTGTGTCCTATTTGGCAATTGTAATACCTTTCTCTGGCAGATCAGCTTTCATCCTTTAAAGCTCTTTAAAATAACACAGGAATACCAATTATAATATTGTAAATAGTATTGCTCAGCTCTCTTTTCAGCAGAGGAAATAAAAGAGCCCATCTTGTAAAAAATGGCTCCTTATCACTGTATTTCCTTTGTGACTTTCCACATATTACACTTATCTTTAAACACGGAAAAAAGGTATTCAGTCTTGTAAAATCAATTAGGATTTTAAGCAAGGGAGTAATCTTCTACTTCCTTTCATGTCCTTTAAAAAATATCCAAGCTTTTCTAACTTGCTTCAGCTAACAAACCCCAATCTGAGTGTTCATGCCACATGAGAGTAACTCAGCTGACTGCTAACTGGATTTATGAAACAGCATTTTGTGAAGAAATTCTCTGCCTCATACAACAAAATAACTCTCAGGCTAGTCAGTAGTACTCATAGATCCAATGTAGGCAATATCTTATGTATTCATTCCCCTGGCAAGAAGAAAAGTCCCTGCAAATGTCAGCTTTTTCATCTGAATTTAAAAAATCATCAAGAGGAGAAAATATGACTTATACTTGGTAGAACCAACCAAAAAAAAAAATACTGCTTTTTCCAAGTTATTTATACAATTCCTTTCTTCCTGTAAATACTTCTCAGTTAATTTAAAGGGTGAGTCTGCTTCTGACATAGCTGTCAGTTCCTCTTAGTCAGCCTTGTTAAGAGGAAACTCAGTGTCAGGAGGTATGCTTCATATCAGTTGACATACTTTCTATCTGAGTTTACATCCTTCACTAAACAGTAGAAATGAGCTCAGTGATCTTCTATGCCTTTCCTAGCTTTTATTATAAGGAAGGGTGGAATAAATTTGTGGCATCCTCCTCCCACCCTACTTCTAAGGTAGTAAGGCTGAACACATATCTGAGGAATGTGTGCAGACCCTGGCTGCAGAACCAGGGAGGGAGGATGGGAGTCCTGGGCTGCACCTGGTGGAAAGAAGGTGGCAGAGCAGGGTGCAGCCAGTGCCAGTCCTTCAGTCCTTCTGGCAGACTGCTTTGAAAAGGAGGAAGATATCGTCTAACAGCAGCAGGCAATCACACCTCGTGACAAGAAGGGGCCTCACCAAGCCATAGCTCTGCCATGCACTGCTTCTTCAGGGCTGTTTGCCAAAGGGCAACCCAGCATGGAGTAAATACACTGTCCCTACTCCAAGGTGCCCAAATGCACTGGCATACACGCCTTCCTCCTTCCAAAGGACTTGGTGTGGATGGAGGTGCACACAGCAAGTTGCTCTTCCCCCCCCATATCCAAAGGGCTCTAATTCTCTAGGTAACTGAACAAAATTCCTGCAAGTATTAGTGGTCTTGCTGTGTTTTACTTATGCACCACTTAAATTCCATTTAAATCTGCTGCTTGTTACTTTAGGCACAGAATCAGGCAGATAAGTCCATCAAGCAGATGCTACTGACATTTTCCATTTTGAGGGCTGGATGATAATAACAAACAGAGGCACCTATACTGCTGTGAGTAAACATTTTAAAAGCAGCTTCACAAATGCCACCATCTTTCAGCACCTAATAAACAGTTTAGGAGGATGTTGTTGAAGCTGCCAAAAGGGGTTTTAAAACTGAAGTGTCTCACAGGAGTCAAGCACACAGCTTGCACTTGAAATGCCTGTCTCACCTTGCAGATGGGTAAGAGAGGCAGACCACCACTGACAGACACACAGGGCTTGGCACAAGGATACTGGAGGTGCAGGGACAAAAAGAGGTGGTACATTACTAACACAAGGCATGCCTGGAAGAACTGCCAGTTCCAGGTGTTGCAAAATGGGCTATTAAACAGGCTTGCCTGATCAAGCCAGGTAAGGCAGAGGCCCTACATACAGTCTCAAGCCTGCTTGCCCTCTCTCCTCCCCTTACATTAGCAACCCCCTGCTCTGCTGACTGGCCTATGGAAAACCTTTTCAGGTACCACTTCAGCAGGCAAACAGTCCCAGGAGCTCTCTTGGAAGCACAGGCAGCATGATGCTGTCTAATCAAGGGCAGAAACCTCCACCAGGTACCAGGGCACTGGCAGACTGGCTGGTTCCTCTGCCCATTTGAGAAGTATCTTGGTTCCAAACTATCAAGTTTCAGTGCATAGGAGGGTTCATGATATCTATGAGGACAGAGAAGGAAGGCCACTTAGTTGTGAGACTCCACCTGGAGGGCTGCATCCAGCTCTGGGATCCCCAGCAAAGGAAGGACATTGACCTCCTGGAGTGAGTCCAGTGGAGGGCCATGGTAATGATTAGAGAGATGGAGAACCTCTCCTATGAAGAAAGGCTGAGAGAATTCGGATTGTTCAGCCTGGAGAAGAGAAAGTTTCAGGGTGACCTTTAGGCATCCTAACACGTGAAGGGAGTTTCTACAAGAAAGATGGTGTATTCATGTTTCCCATATCAATGGGGAGAGATTTCTGGGAAGAGCATGTAGTGCTAGGTCCAGGAGTAATGGATTCAAACTGGAAGAGAGTAGGTTTAGATTAGAAATCAGGAAGAAATTATTTACTGTGAGGATGATGAGGCGCTGGAACGTGTTGCCCACAGAAGCTGTGGATGCCCCATCCCTGGAAGTGTTCAAGGCCAGTTTGGACGGGTCTCTGAGCAACTTGGTCTAGTGGAAGATGTCTCTGCCCATGGCAGATGAGTGGGAACTCAGTGATTTTTAAGGTCACTTTCAACTCAAGCCTTCTATGCATCTATGAGTACTCCCTTGGTTTAGCACTTGTGCATCAATAGAGACCTATTATCATGAAAAGAACTGTGTCCTTGTAAGATGAGGCTATGATTAATTTTATTGATGTGTGGGCTAGAAGGAATAAATTAGTTCCAAGTGCTTCGAGACAAAAAACTACCATGTGTTTCCAAAGGAAACTTGGGAAAATAAACTTTACAAAACAACAGGCGAGGTTAATATGAGTTTGGAGTTTGAAGCTGAATATAACATTTGCTACTCTGGTATTTGAATTGAGGCCAAACTTTGATTGTCCCATTGATCAGTTGATTAAAACTAGTCACTTGAAACCTGGTGTTATGTGCTATGCAGGACATCAGAAGATACTCTCTCAGCCAAGAAGCATAAAAGGTTATTGCATCTTGAATCCTTATTCCAGGTTTGCGCTGTGGCAGTGCCATTTATAAAGGCAGCAGGAATGCCACATTTCAACAGAGCCAGTGTTTTGTATGACTGTGAATGCTGTTGACTCATTCCAGGTCATTGGAGATTAACATTTTGGAAACTACAGACATGTAGAAGATATAGTATATGTTACATGGAACAAGGCTGTGCTTGCAAGATTTCAAACTCAATTATGCAGACACAAGAGGTTTAGATAAACTTTTCAGATTGTATCAAATGAACTTTTGGTTGCTTATCTGAACTGACCCTCTGAAGACATTTGGGATTATTCTTAATGTCGTTGTTGTTGCTGGAAATAACAGCAAGTTAAGAATTTAGTTTTAACTTTTGCATTTCTTGAAGATTGTTTACCTGATTTTACAAGGGGAGGGATAGATTCCAAAATCTGCCCAGTTTCACTGATATTTCATTACATCTAGACAACTGCAGTGAACAGTGTCTCTCCAATGCAAAGAAATCACAGTTTGAGACATAGAGCTACTTTAGAACCTTTGTGATTTGAACTATGAAAGATTTTTTTCTTGCTTTTTCAAAATAATATATTAAGAAAAACCTCTTGAAACAAGACTTCAGTTTCAGGGGCACGATAACTTTGGTTCATGGTTTTGCTGGGTTTTATTCCTTGCAGGTCAGAAACTTCATATAACTGTGTTATACAGGAAGAGCATCTGGTCAGAGATGGAAAGCATTAAGTTGAGATATTTTTCATTTGCATACTCTGCCTTTTAACCTGGATCCACTCATTTGTTGAACTGTGCCTAGAAGTGGGGCTTTCTGTGAGTGGAGAGAAAACAGTAGTGTCTGGATTTCATCTCTCTCAGTCACTCCCCCTTGTCCGCACTTTAAGCCCTGCAACCTGGATCCACCACACAGCAGGGCTGCCACAGCAGTGACACCAGCCCCTCCCAGTGGGAAGGGCCTTTGATGTGAGCTGCAAGCTCAGGGCGTCAAGAAGTGGGAGTGCCAAAGAGGAGGACTTAGGCAATGGGAAATGGGCAGGGGCAGGGAGAGCTGTGTAGAAAGAAATGGCAAAGCTACTGAGAAAGAAAGGCACACAGGTGAGTCTTCCTAGAAAGTAAAGGCTTGGTGACAGTAGGGTTGGGGAATGCAATACAGGGCCACCTTCCTGTTCAGCAGATGCTTTCTGGTCAGGCTTCCAGGGGCAGGACCAGGCGTGCACGGCTGTCAGGCACAGATCCTCCTTTTCTGTTTTTAGAAATGTGTCATTTCAGGACCAGCGCTGTGCTATGCTCAGGCACAGGACCTCAACATGGCACTGCCCTGCAGTTTGCATAGAGCTTTGATAGAAACTTTCTGTCTGGAGAGTTTGGGCCACCCTTTACAGCTACTTCCTAGTTATAAAAAACCCCAATATCAGAAACTTGATCCTGAAACTGTTCCTAGTATTGACAGAAACAGAGACTTACAGCCTTGATCTTCCTCAGGATCACCCTTCGACAAGATTGACTACAGCCCTTTCTAACTGTGGTGTCTGGGCTCTTTGCTCTCCTGCCAAATGGTAAAATCCCAACTCCTCAGTTGTTCTGGTTTTCCAAAAGAGAGGAGGAAATTCTGTCTGCCACTGAGATTGCAAAATTAAAAAAAAAAATCATCTTATTACCAAAGTAAGTTATCGAAAAAGTTATAAGACATGAAAAAGTAAATGACTGAATCCTACAGGTACTCTTAAAGCACTGTAAACTACAGACAGAGCATATGGCTGAATTTACCACATCAGTGCTAATACCCATTTTACAACAATACAAGAGCTCTCCAATACTGGATTTCAACTAAGTAACCAAATTTCCCAAGGGTGAATAAGTGCAATACACATACTAATATACATATATGTGGTGACCCTCCACAGGGTGTTATCTGACCCTCAGCATGATGGCCATTCATTTGGCTGTCTCAGCAATAACAAACTACTCTGGGTTAGTTACTGTACTTGAAATATAATGTGGAAATGCAAATAAGCTCAGTCTTGGAAAGCTCTTGATTACCAAAACCCTCCTATTCAACCATAAAAGCAATCTTTGGGCCTCCAGAAATCAAAGCACAGAGAAATCTACGTTAAATCTACGGAGGAAAAATACTTACACTTCAGCACATAAAAATTCAGAAATGCTTGTACTCTCAGCACTCTGCGATGTGCTAATGCCACCCTGTTCACGGTGTTCACAGTTCACAGATCTAAGTGTCAGCAACTAAACATAAGGCTTACACGTGATGCTGCATTATTTACGGTAACCAGTGCTGCACAGAAAAATCATGGCCCACAGCTGCAATTACACCTGTCACTCTCGTTTGAATAAAATTGACGTCTTATCGCTACTACCCGTCAGACTTCAAACAAAAGTAAAACTTGTTTTTCTTAAGAGGAAGGGGAAAAAAAAATTAACCTCACAGTGGTTTAACAAGTCTCACATGTTGGCTGCTGGTCTGCATGTGCCTGCACAGCTCATGCCAGGTGCTTCTCTTTCACAAGAGGCAGCTTCCCAGCAGAGCATGGCAGGGTCGGGCTCGCAGTGCTCCAGACAGCTCTGGAGACTGAGGGCAGGAGACTGCTGGGGAAGGGGATCTCTACAGGCAGCTGTCAGCCCTGCTGCTCTAATACAGGCAAGGTTTGGGCTTGGTTAATATCAGTATGTTTAAGAATGTAAATTCCCTCCCTGACTTGTGACTGTAATGAGAAATTCCCATCAGTAGCTCAAGCTGAGAATCATTCATTTGTGATCAGCCAGTAAATCATTGCCCAGACAGCTAAAATAAATCAGAATATCTATTTCCCAGAAATCTGAAGTAACTCTATTTGTTTTGATGGCTAAATACACACAATAGAATTAATTTCAATTAATATTTTTGATCTTCTCTCTAGAAAGTCTGTTATAGGCAAAGACTCAGAAGTGGAAAGATATCAAGATTGTCATTTTCTTTTAGAGAGAAAAGAAGTGAGTGCTGACATAAGCTGAAAGGGAGTGGCCCTTTATAAAGAGGATGGTGCCAGACTCTTTTCAGTTGTGCCCTGTGACAGGACAAGGAGCAATGGCCATAAACTAAAACACAAAAAGTTTCATCTCAGTGTGAGAAGGAACTCTTTTACATTGAGGCTGGCAGAACATTCATGGAGTCTCGCTCTCTGGAGACGTTCAAAACTTACTTGAATTCATTCCTGTGTCACTTGCTCCAGGTGACCTTGCCTTGGCAGGGGACTTAGACTCGATGAGCTGCAGAGGTCCCTTACAAAATTAACAATTCTATGATTCTGATGAATGGCTCTCAACCCCGCAGCTCAGACAGATGCTTAGGATATCCTGATAGCAGTGAGAAACTTTTTTTCTCATTTGGTCAGACTCTGCAAGGCCCGTGTCATCAGAACACAGTAGAAAATCCAGAATAACCAAATAAACCATCCCCCTTCCACTTTCTCCTTTCTTTGAAATGGAGAGACGAGATACCTTGACAAGATTCCTCCTTTCTCTCTCTCAGTGTTCCTGAGTGATGCACAGAACATACCTCACTAAAACGGAGGGCCTGGCCATCACCAGGAAGCAAACGGCTGGAGAGCACCACATGAACACAGTCCTGCTGTTCCTTAATTCTCTTGCCCCATCAATCCTTCTCCATGTTTCTTGTGGCATGTCCTCCTTGGGCTCTTAATTGAACTTTGCTAGTGCTAATGAGAAGCTGCCTTGGACTAGGTCAGCTGGACATTTACAGTGGCTGCAGCACCACATGGAGTCTTTGTGTGTGACAGAGACTGTGGATCTTTCCTTCCAGAAAGGAACATTGGGCGGATGGTGGAACCCATTGTTTTCAACCTCTGTAGAGCTGCAATGAAAATTTTGTTTCCATCTGTTTGGGAAATCTTATAACCAAAGGCATTTTCTTTTCTGAAAGAAACCTCTTTTACTGACTTTTCCAAATCCTGAGTGAGAGCATATCTCTCAATGAGCAGCTTTATTTTTTGGGGAAATCCATCCAAAGCCCAGAAGAACCAGCTGGAGCTTTGCATGAGGGATCCCATTGTGTGGGATGCACACAACAGCTATCTGACACCAAAGCTGGTATTTCAGAAAAGAAATTATAGGAAGATGCAAAACACTCAGTCTGTTCTCAGACAGAAACCAGGAACTGCCAATAGCCTTGCAGGCTCCAGAACTTCCTCCTTGTGGGCTAGCTCAGTCTGGGGTGGGGCCTCAGCTCACCAGCCATCCAAACTGCCTCAGCCGCAGGCTCCTCAGGTTTGTGTGCCATACACTGCAGCTGCTGCTCCAAGCAATTTCAAACAGTGCCTAGCCTTGAAAAGCTCATCCACAACTGAAACAGCATGGGAATCTGCAAGTACCTGCTGACTTAAGAGACCTGCAAGAAGGAAGACTGCCAGGAAGTACCTTGACACTGTGCTGCAGACCTTATATATCTATGCAAAGAGCTGTGTCAGGAGATGACCAATTTCCTTCCCCTCAAATCTGGTCACTGGCTATTTTTGTAGCTAACATGGCCTAAGTGGCAGGATGACTTGACCACAAAGTTGTGGTTTAGAATTCGGAACAACTTTCAGGCTTTTCCTGTTCAAAAGGGCAGTGTAATCCAGCTTGAGGCCAGTGTACAGAAGGTTTCATACTACAGGCAAGAAGCAAGCAGGGAAAAATATGCAAAATCAAAGTCAGACTCCACAATAAGCAGAAGATGAATTTGCAGACAACTGTAGAGAAAATCAACAGCCAAACCTATGTCCAGTATTCAGGAAGAAAAGTAAGAATAGGATATAAACCAAAACAAGTGAACATGTTCTGTCTGGTGGCAAAGCAAAACTCTTTTGGACCAAACAAGGCAGGGATGTACTTGTTTTGGTGTAAGCATTTACCTCTTGCTGTTAAGAGAAACCACTAGAAGAAGAACCTGACACAAAAATAGAGATTAAGCATATCTATTTTATCTAGATATCATATTCCTGACATGGTAACAGTTTCCAATGGGCTAAATTTATTAGATATTAATTTTTAACAGTAAAAGCAAAGATTAAACAATGAGCACTCATTATCAGCCACCCAAGTGTTTGGTAGAAAACAAAAGTCAAGCAATGCAGAATACCGAGTCAGACTCATACCTGCATTTAATACTGCTGTGGAACAATAAGGATGAAGGCAGTTTGTCACCTCTTTTTCTTCCATGAGAAGCAGATAGAAAACCTGCCTACACTGTTGAGACCAATGTCAGAATTACTGGGGGCATGCAGATGAATAGAGACAGGCAGAACAAAACTAATTAATGTGAGAGTCAGCACTCTGATAGTTGAAAACAAATAGATATGAACAGCAAAAACATTACCAGATATTAGAGGAGGTTGCCCCACTCTATCAAACATAAAGAACATCTTTTTCCACCCAAGTTGGATTTGTTTTCTTTGTTCACCTAAAATATCTTGGACCATATCTTAAACCATAGCAAATTTAGATAGCTGAGCCCTACAACAGGATCATGGACTCAAATTCAGCAGGTATGAATTTGAGCAGTGAAATATAAGTTCAGATGCTCATATCCAGAACTAATCCACTTATCTCTACCTGGCCACAGGGATGGTGATACTCAAGAGGACTCAATAAACTACAGGCACTTCAGGGATTATTTGAGCATTGCTATTTATATGTATTTGAAGCAGAGTTTTAAGATACATTCAGGCTGATGAACTTGTTCTTATTTCTGACTGTACCTTTAAAAAGCCCTCACTTTGAACAGACTGAACTTGTTTATTGTATTACACACAAATTCCTATTGCACTGACACAACTGGTTATAAACCAGGCACTGAAAGAAACCAGCCTCTTTCAGGCTCCTTACCCCTGAACCACAGCTGAACTGGACACTGACCTTAAAACCTGCATGCTAGTCCAGCAGGGAATTGGTGATGCAACCCTTGACCCCGCTCCCCATCTCAGCACCCTCCTTCTAGGCTGCAGGGGAGCCTATTGCACCCCTCCTCACAGCAGCCCTGAGCCTGAAGCTGTGCCTCCCCTGCCAACACAGCTGGTGTTTCTGCAGCTGCAGTTGAGTTCTGGGTGGAGAGTACAAATAAAAGATAGCAAGGAATAATCTCAGTGATTATGTGAGATGTAGAGGGCATTCCCTTAAATAACCTCCTCTGCCTGCTGAAGTTATCAGAGCATGCCTTTCTAATGCTGCCTAATGCCAGGTTAAGTTCAGTAGGTTGCAGCTACATAGTTTGTTTGAGATTTGTCCTTAATTGAAAAGCAGGCCTGGGGAATGCAGCTACATGTAGTACCTACTAGGAAAACACAGCCTTCCCAAAAGAGACTTTTCAAAGAGGCACACAGGATCTTGTTAAAAGCAGGAACCCGAGAGGCCATTTGCTCCATCATACACCAGCAGCAGGTATGGCAGGAAAAGGAACAGCTGCTTAGTTGCTTCTGTGATCTATTTTGTGTGGATGTTTGCATGCTTGGGATTGTGGACTGGCCCTTTTGCAGGTCTCAGATGAATCACTCTGCTAATGGACTAGCAAGTGCATGGATAACATTATCAGTGATGCAGACCATGGTTCCTGTATTGCCTTAATATGCCTCCAAACCAATCTGGTAAATTACTGCCATTATAGGATTTAGATAGTATCCCATTACAGATCAAGCTTTTGGTTTAAGTGTCATTTCTTTGAAAGACATATTTGGTGTCAAGGTCTGCTTGGAGATTTCAGAAGAAACTGAACAGAGCCCTAGACTTCGTAACCCATCCCATAAAATGTTCTCACTAACTAGCAATCCAAGGGCCAAACCACAAAAGCCAGGAGATTGACAAGAATAAAGTCTTACATTAATAGAAGAGTGACAGATAGACAGTTTTTCACCAGAGTCTGCCCCTGCAGTCCTGTAGACATGCAAGTCTCCTGGTCATCTATTGCAAATTGTTTCTAGACTGTGTTGGCTAAATGAAATTAAAGGCACTATCTACCATTAGACTCAGTCTAGAAAAACAATTCCATTTATAGCCTGATGTTAAAGAAACTGGCTTTTCAGTACCTTTCTAGCACGTTTACTCCTTCAGTGAAACTACAGAGCCCATCCTAGCTGTAAAAGTACAGCCAGTCTATGCTGCATTTATTATTGCCTATTTCTCTTCCTTGCTCTGAAAGAAGATCTAAATAACATAATTTTCCACTTGTACTTGAAAAAAAAAAAATCCTGCTGCAAATCCAAGCCATGAAAATGATTCTATTTGTATTAGAAAGTATAAAAGTTCTTCTTCTTTTTTAAATAAAATTTAGACATTTGTGTCTAGTCTATGCTTTTTTTTCCCCCATGAGTTTCTATTAAACAGTTTTACTTTGTAGTAAATAAAAAGAGGCATTTCATTTTAGCAAAGTCCTGGCATATTAAAACTAAAGTGACATGGCATATTAGAGGGGCTTGCCAATATTAATGATCTTTACATGATAATTTATTCCATATTTAGTGTATAATGCTTGCAGGATTTAATACAGCTAAAGCATATGGTGCTGTTCTATTCAAACAATAAACTATGTGATCATTAAAAATATATGGAAATGTAAACATCGTGTCAGGGTTCAGTATTTCAGAAAGGAGCTGTTAATCCTTGCAAACAGTTTCACTATAATAAGAAGCCCAATCAATTAATGCTTTTGTTTCCTTATGTATTTACTCGGTATTATGCTTCCATTTAGAGTAATTAATTTGGTTATACTTCAAATTTATATATATTTACATTTCTACATTATTATAAAGGAGTGTGTCATTCCCATTTTGATTTGATAAGGAAAAAAAGATTCACAAAATCTGTTTAACTGCTAAGCTGGGAGCTCAGATCAATCTCCATTCCACTTGAGGATTGAAAGCACAAAGCTTCTGGCTCTACAGAAGCTTTGTCAGCCTTGGCAATTTGCATTATGTTACCCATGATAGTATGCACAAGGATCCATTGCCACGAATGCAATTTAAGAAAATGCTTTAAGTTCTTTTTACTCCTTTTCAGGGTTTTCAGGCAGCTGGAATGCCTTTTTTCCCTTTGCTATAGAGATTACTTATTATTTGTATTTAACGGAATAGATAGACATCTTGAAAAGTAATAAACAAGTTTAGTTTCCAAGAGAAACTTCTCAGCATTTTTCATGCAAAGAGGGAAAGCAAGAGGGATTTTGCTGGAACATGGAAGGTGAATGCTTTGGAGATAAGAGTCTTTGTTGAGCAGAGGAACAGGGAAAGCCAGGGTAGGTGCTCTGGGAGTGCTTTTCACAGACACCTGCCTGTTCTATCAGTGTGGCACTACCTTGGACCACTCCTAAGTGTGAGCTGGCCACTGAGGATCCGTGCTCTATGCACTTAATGAGAGCACTCCTGTAACACTAATGTTCCAGCTGTGGGTCTTGCAGGAAGATGGAGACGTTTGAGGGTGATCTCTGCACTGATTAGAATGCAGGGCTGGACACTATTCACCATTAGGTAAACGTGGCTCCATCTTTATTGAGGTCAAGATTTTATCCACGGAGCATGAACATTTAGAAGAGGTCAGAAACAAGGATTAACCAATACCCGCTCATCTCCCCACTCATCAAACACTAATGTGGATGCAACACCCTTTAACTATTTCATCAGACTACCTGAGGGTTTGATGTTGTGGAGTTTGCTCTCTACAAATCTGATTTCTGTTTCCTTACTGACTGGGTTCTGGCAACTCAGCCTGACCAGCAGCAGAAGCAAAATGTTCCAAATACCTCTGCTGTTCAGACAGTGAGTAATCCCAGAAAACAGACAACCCTTATCTGTTGCCTTTGGGCAGAAGAATACTGATAATAGTACACTTAGGAGTTTGCTCCAAGGCACAAGGAGAACAAGGTATTAACTTGCAACTTAGCCAAGGCTTGCAAAGCCAGCTAAGATCTCACCATCACTGTGGAAGCTCTCTGTTAGCAAATGAGTCACGTTCCTTAAAAGAATAGATTTTATCACCAGGAAGATGGGGAAATCTGTATGTCTTTCTAAGAAATCACACAGATTCTGCTTTGACCCAAATGGAAAACTCAAATTTGGGATGGCTCGGTGAAAGTTTAAAACTGGAAACTGAAAAGGAATCAAAACTAACTTTAAATTCCATACTGGGTTACCTACATGAAAAGGTGGAAGTCTGTCTTCTGCAAGTCAGGCTCAATGATCTAACTCACTCTTCTAACTTTAAAGTCTCTGAGACTGGGGTTGTGATGCCCCATTTTTTTGTCAATTGTTTGTCCTCAACACTATGCAAATTAAGCATGAAAATTTATTTCTGACAGTCATTTAATTTATCCCAGCCATTACCCCTGCCTGCGTGACTGACATTTATTTCCTGGTGTCTGGTGAGTGGTGCTGGGGCTGGGAGCCAGGAGACCTGGTGTCTGTAGCTGATGTTTCTATCTTGGGTAAGTCGCTTCATCTCTTCTGTTGCATTCACTTAATCACGGTCATCATCTTCAATTGAGCTCATTGAAGGGACTCTATTATTGCAGCTGTTACACCCAATACAACAAGGCTTGAATTATTTTCAAAGAACACAGTGATACAAGACTCTGAATTATTAGGTAAAATAATTCCTAAAGTATTTGGCAGCTGCAGTCACAGAGCTGAATGTCACACCAGGCAGGTCTTTTTTCCACCCAGTCAGCAATGTAGGTAAGCAAAACTTTTGCTGCCTATACAGAAAAAAATGTGCCTCACCCACAGTGCTGCAGAAATTCAGTGGAATGGGTGGTTCATTCTGCAATTTCTTTGATCATTATAATTTTTTTTTTATGAGTCTTATCCAAAGTCTGGTGCCGATGCCTGGTGGCTTGTTCTCTTGATTCTCTTTGTAAGTAGCAAAGTGTTCTCCTAGTTCTCCTAACTCAGTTACATTCCTCCGTTGAAAGTGTTGGAAAGCATGGAGCAAAGCTGACAGAGAAAGACTCAAATCCTGTTATTTACACAAATTTATATAATGTAAATACCCTAGACCATCCTTTTTTCTCTTGATACTTCCAAATCGTGCCCAGTTTTACCTCTGATATTACTGAGAAAAATCAGGAGGAATACTTAATAAGGACAAAGAAACTAATTTGGGAAACGTGAGGAGTATCCAATGCAATTCCTTTCACACAGAATCAAACTTTAGCCAGAGGTCTATTACAAGTGTGACACAGTTAAAGAGATGCTTTATGTCCTTCAGCCATTAACACTAAAAGTCTCAGAAGGAACTACAGGACATCTTGTGAGAATGCCTGTAGGAAAGGCATCAGATAGTTTTCTAGCTCTTTTTTTTACAGATCAAAGTAGGAGCATCTTAACATTTGAAATTGAAATCATGTGGGAATTCACACATCTCTTGGGACTACTGCATTTATTTCACAGGGGCTACAGAGAAATAAAAAACTCCAAGTCCTCTAAATCCTTGTGCTAATCCATTTCCATCCCTGGTGTAACAAAATGTTCAGACTTCCCCAAATGATTTCAATATTACAAGGACCATTTATTATTTACTGAGCTCTAACCATGCCCTTGACACTTGGCAATTCATGAAGACCTCTCTACTTAGAGCAGTCTCTGAGGCAGAAGCTGAGACCTGCTGGGCAGGAGGGGGTCAGAGAGTTCCTCTCTGCTGCTGCTCCTGCACCACCCTTAGCCTGGGTGTTGAACCCATTATTGAGTAAGTTGTCTCTATAGTCTGTCCCACTGAAGTTCCCTGCCCATAGCAGGTACTGTGGAGAGATACCAGGCTCTTCCCCTTCCCTGGCCCCATGAGGCTGTCACCTCCCCTAGGATTTCATGAGTCCCAAAGCAAACACAGGATACAGTCCCTAATTTTCCCCTCAGGCCTCAAAAGTACCGGGCATTTATGGAGAATTTTTGTAGTATTGCAGAGGTAGGTGCATAGAGGTAGGTGTGCAGAGGTAGGTAGGTGTTCCACTGAAGAAGGAACCTCGAGTGTCAGCTCCTTTCCTGCATCCTAATGCTAAATTTTAAGGGGATTTTTGCCCTGTTGTAATTCTGTAGCAAGCATAACTTAATTATTTTGCCAATTATAATATCAGGGAATATAACAACCATTACGTGAATGGGTGTTGAATCAGCGGATTTTCCACTCCACAGTAAGCAACAGGAAAGAGAGAGGAAAATATATTAACTGAGAAAAATCTAATAAACATAATGCTACCTACAGATATGTGCTATTTAATCTCATGAAAGGATTTTATGCTTCTGTTCACATGGCAATATCGGATATCATCTCACTGAAGGAAGCAGAGACTCCAGTGTGCAAGCCCAACAACAGGAAAATAATGTTTTTATTTTAATCTCTGCGTGTAAACAAAATGTCTTTCTTGATAATTCTTAAATGCTTGGAGGAAATAATACTAAGGTTTTAATACATTTTAGGTTAGACACAAGAGGAAAATGCTGCTATTGACTTCAGTCTGAGCTATCCAGACAAGTCTCTGAGCTTCTCTAGGAAACACCAAATCTTCTATTTGTCTGTCTTCCCCCACTGGCACTAGAGTTCAGATAGGGAGTTACCAGCTATTGCCCCACAGAGAGTGAGGATTTCTCTTCATGATTTCAGTTAAAACACACCTGTTGTGGAAAGCCCAAGGGTTCACAAATTCCCTCCCAAAATCTAATGTTTCAATCCCAGGAAGTATGAATAATGAGTTGGTCAGAAGCTGTGCTGGAAAATGAGAAGGGGTAAAAAACCCCCATAGCAGCTTTAATTTTCCTCTCTACCCTTCAGCCTGGGGGGGGACAGGAGGCAGAAAAGTGGAGGGCTATGACCTTTAGAAGGTAAGCTAATTTAAAAAACCCAAAAAATTCAAAAGAACTAGTGCTTTAGTTCAAGAGGCAAATGTTTGTCCCAAATCTGCAGTCACACACTGCTCCACAAGTTCTAGAAGTTCCTGCATTATAATCAGTTGTTACAGCTACCTGTGATATTGATTATGTTAATAGTCGGGATAACATTTTGAAGAGGAAGTGTTAGATTTCCTAATAGTGATTAGTACATTGATTGTGATTGGCTATACAATTACAGAGATACTAAGGTGGCATTTGAATTTTTAACACAGCATTTAAAATGTTGGCAGCTATTTAGGACACCAGTGAGCCCGAGCTAGAAAGTGCAGATTTTCTAAATATAAAATTATCAACATTCATTTACTATTCAAGTAGAAGTTCCTCCATTCTTTTAACTGGAACTGAAACCCACAGGACACATCCATGTCTAAATTTTTTTATGAATAACATCCACATTTATGGTGACATCCTCTAACACCTCATATGTATTGAAGGTGAATATTCATTATTATTATTATTATTATTCATTGAGACAGGAAAAGATACCCTAAGAGCCATATATTACATAGTTTGTATCTAGACACTACTGAAGTAAATGGGAAGGGTTCTTTTATTCAGGTATCTAATGCAAATCCCAAATTGGGAACATTGAAATGTTGATTTTTTCATTATTTTAGGTTATGTTCACTTTTTCACTTCAGAGATCCAAAATAAGAGGTGACTAGAGTGTTCTTCAGAAACTTTTACTGCAGCTAGAAATATCCACTTGTACAAAGTAACATTAGATACATAAGGCTATAAAACATGATATTTTAGGAACTACACCTGGATTGTACAGGTGTTTTTCTCACGAAAAATGGCTGACACAAGAAAAATTTTGAGATATATCAGAATCAGGAATTCACTTATATTTAGCACTGATAAACCAGTAGAACCTTATTTTTAGTGTTTACAAAAGGCAAGAAAAAGGTCTGCTGTCACATTACAAACACCACCTACTTCACATACTTGCAGCTAGCTCTGTTGGGGCAGGTAAAACCAGTTTTATCCTTTTTATACACAGACACATCAGGCATCCCTAAAAAGATGAGGAAATCTTGATAAAAGGACCATCTCTAACTATATTTTCAAAAGAATAGGTTCATAGTTCTGTAACCCAGGGTGTCTCCTCATTATGGAATAAAAATGGCTATGTTAAATGGAATAAAAAATGGCTATGCTAAATGAGTCTCACGTTTTTTCAGAATACACTATTAGGCTTCTCTTGCAGTTGCTCCTTCTTCTTGGCCACATTTAACACGGTGACAACTCTTTCATAGCCCAGATTCACAATGCAAAGTTTTAACAATTGCTGTATGGGTCTCAACAGACAAATTTCAGGAAACTGGAAAATCTCTTTCTCTTTTAAGCCCAATTACATCTCATGCCCTGAATAACACAAGGTCTCAGAAAACACATGATGTTTCAAGGGAGACACACACCAGCGACAATGGAGGAGAGAAAGTTGGCCAAGCTCAGTCAGGGAAGCCGGTTGTGGCAGAGCAGAACCACAATCTGCACAATTTCTGGAAATCATCAAATAACTGCCCTGATTTGGGAGCAGTTCCTGCTTTTTGATAGTGTCTCCCTCTTCAGCCTCAGTAGCACTTCAATGGTGAATGGGGTGGAAGAGTCTCTGGGGCATAGGGAAGGACAAGGAGGTGACATTAACATAGGTCTCTGGCCTTTTGAAAATCACCAGGCTGACACTTGTGACCAAATGAGGACTAGGGAGGATGCTTAGATAAAATTTTACACTTTTAACAACTTGTCCCCATGCAAAGCACATCAACCTGTCCTCTCTCACATCTTCCCTAAAAGTGGCAGTTCTTTGTAGAGCTGAAAAGGAAAGAACATGGAGAGTAGACAGTTTATCTCAAAAACCTGTCCTAGCTATGTAGCAAGAGACAGAGAGAGCCATCTGGTAGGGTTTCGACTGTTGCAAAACAAAAATACACCATTTCATAAATTAGTAAAATAGTTATCCAGGTCTCCAAACATAATAAAATAAGTTACATGAAGACATAAAATGTATTTGTTGAAAAACTCAACAGTGAATTCAGCCTGAGGTCTTGGGTGTTTTTTTAAATTTCCCAGTACCCATGCACTGAAAAACACAAAACTGTAAGTTCAAGACAAACTTCCCCACTCCAAAGAGCCCAAGCTGTTGCAGAAGTTGGCAAAGGGAATACTATTTAAAACTTATTTCAGGAAAAATTACTTTTGCTGTTATGCATTGCTATGAAGCAACAAGAGTCCTCTCTACTTGTGCAGCATTTTGTGATGATTCAAACATCATTGCTTTTTAAGCTGGTCTCAGCAGCCTTTGCCAGGAGATACTAATCAGTCCTTAGCTGTTCCACTGTATGCTGGTAGAAAACATAAGCATGACTAGATGAAAACAAACCTGCTCCACTGGCAGCTTGCACTCCTGCATGCTGCAAGGACAGGAATCAGGCATCTCTTGCATCAGAATTTCTTTGCTCTGAATAAGTTTATTTTTTAGAATTTTTGCATACACTAAAAATGTGTGATGGCATTCAGAGTTAATATATGAGAACCAGTGGATGTTTTCTACCACCCATTCTCTTCCTTTTGACAGAATCAACACCACTATAAATATTTGAGCTCTTTACATAAGTACTTTACATAAAAAAGCAACAATTAAGCCCCTGTTAGACACAGTGGTAAACTGAGGTTTTCCTAAGCTTCAGCACTCCTCCATGATTCTGCTTGGTGGTTTACTGTTGAAAAGCCATCAGAGGAGTCCTTTTGTTTTCTTCTGCCAGCCACCACATCATCTTTGTTATGCCAAATACTCTTCAATACACAGCAAGAGGCAATAGCATGGAACCTGCTTGCCTCAGAGAGATGCAGGCAAGCTGCTCTGCTAAGAGCAGACTAAAATGTACCATGAGGATCCCTAGGCCTGTGTCAGGGGGGCTGGCTCCAGCATCTGCTATGGATGGTGAGCCCAGACATGGCCCATGCCAAGCCTGGCTGTCTGCACCCTGGCCTGGCCGCAGGGGGCCTTGAGCTCCATCTCAGCACTGGGTGATCCTGGAGGAGCTGTAGGTGGCACCTCTGAAACAGCCACCAGGCTGAAACACCACTGTCCACTCCCGACAAAGGGCACCACACTGTTTCTGTAAGAACAATAAAAAAATTATGCCTCAAGACTACAGAAGTATCACAGCCCAGTGGCCTGCACTGGAGGGCTGGACAAACCTCTCCCCACTGCCCATCCTCTTGGATGCTGCAAGGTCTTCCCTGCTACACCACCCCTGCTGCTGGTGAGGTGCTCGCATGCATCAGCTGCTTTCTCTTCTTGGAAGATCCCATCAGCTCGGCCACCGCAGCAGTATTTGTTTAAATTACACCAGATCCAGGTAAATTGTCCAGTTTAGTTACACACAGACATCAGTAGGATGACTGGGAGAGGTAACTGCTGGCTGCTGGGGATTTAAAGCATAAAAGAAAAGAAAATGTGGAAAGACACCATCACCCACTTATGCTTTCCTTATCTCTTCCTCTCTGCTTTTTTGTAAACCACAAAACAGGAAACCTGCAGGAAACAATGATAGAGGGAAGTTTGGAGAATATTTATACTGTATAACCACAGGGTACCAACCATCCAGGAGACTGCACAAACTATGTGCTCAAATAGCACCATTTTTTTTTCTGCACACATGTCAAAGTCAGCTGTTGCATGCTGACAAAATTTCTAGCAGTAAGCTTTCTGCTGTAAAGACAGACTCACACTACAGTCACTGGTCATACAACCTTCTGCTGGGGGTCAAAGCTATACTGCAAAGTGGGAAAACATAACAGAGTCAGACAAAGTGCATGATTATTTATTTATAAAATAATAGAGGCATGAGAAACTCATAAGCATGGTAACCAATTTACTCCATATAGCTCAAACAGTGTTAATGTTTGGGATTATGTATCATAAAAATTTATGCAACTCATATCAAGAATTTTTCTCACAGACCACTTCTTAGCAAACAAAGATTTTTAAAAGCATTTTCTGCTGGGCTAAGCTCCACTTCCATGCAAACCACTAGCACTCCAGTAGCTGTGATGTGAGCCAAATCCCACCCACCAATAAATCAAAGCTTTATTTACTTAATGCTGAGGGCTAACACTTATACCTTTGCAGCCACATGAAATCATAGCTGCTGTGGTATGATTGAGTGAACTCAGAACTTTCCAAGCTATATAGACCCTCAGATAAGAGACAGTTCAACACAAATTATCTCTTCATATGAAAGGCTTCTCATCAAATCCTGGTTACAAATGGTTAGGTAAGGATATCAGTTTGATGCTAGTGCATTGGGGAATCAAAAATAAAGAAATCAGAGAAATCAAACACCAGAGAGGGAAGGAAAAAAAAAAAAAAAAGAGAACAATAAACTCTGGACATGCTTTGCATTCTTTTTCAAATCAGAAGCATTTGCTGTTCCCACAGCAGCAGGCTCATCAGCTTGGACTGCAAACCTTCTTTGCAAGACAGGACTATCAGAGTTAAGGAGGAGAGATAACACATGAAAATGGAATTCATCAAGTAAACAAACAAAACCATAAGAGGACTAAACTTATTTCAGTCCAGAGGACCCTACTAACAAGGTTCATCTTATCTCTATAGTCTATAGCACAAAAAGACAACTTATTCTTTTTCAGTAGACACTGAAATCACTCAAGATAAATAGTGGTTTGGTTGGAGATAGAACTATTGTGGATCATAATTGTATACAAAGAAAAGGGATAGGTCTGCCCTGAAAACTTTCTACACTGAGCTAAATTCAATGGTGAAGATAATTACTTTGTTCCTCAGTCTTTCCCACAAAGACAAAAATCTTTCCAAGCTGGAGTTTGATTACACAATTTTTAATATCTTTTAAGAGAGCTCATTTCCTCCTGCTACCTGCCACCAACAAGTAAGTCTCAGAATATGTAAACAAATTACTTAGGGGGACATAACCACTAAAAAATAACTCTTTTTATTTTTCTTTCTTTTCTTTTCCCATCTTTCCTTTTCACTACTAATATCACAAGTAACACTAAAGATAGAATCATAGAACAGTTTGGGTTGAAAGGAACTTTAAAATCCATCTAGTGCAGCACCTTTGCAACGAACAAGGACTTTTTCAATTTGATTAGGGTACTCAGAGCTCCCTCCAACCTGACCTTGAATGTTTTCAGGGATGAGGCATCTGCCACCTCTCTGGGCAACCTGTTCCAGTGTTTCATCACCCTCATAAAAAAAAATATATATATATTCTTCATATTTGGTTGTAATCTTTTAGTTTAAAACCATTACCCCTGGCCCTATAGCAACAGGCTGTGCTAAAAAGTTTAAGTGTTGAAAGACTGCAGTGAGGTCTCCCTGGATCTTTCCCTTCTCCAGGCTGAACTACTCCAATTCTTTCACACTTTTCTCATAGGAGAGGTGTTCCACCCCTCTGATCATTTTTGTTTACCTCCTCTGGACCTGTTCCAACAGGTCTTTCCTGTACTGAGCTCTAACTGGAAAAATAATAATGTGGAGAACTGAAAAATCAGATTTGGTGAGAAAGGGAGGAGGCTGGTGTGTGCTTCCCCTTATGTTTACTTTTGACAAAATCCTGTACCTCCAATTTGGAGAGGTTTTGTGGTTTGTTTTTTTTTTGTTGTTGTTTTTGTTTTTGTTGTTGTTGTTGTTGGGTTTTTTGTTTTTTTTTTTTTTTTTTGTAGTGAACATTTTATATTGATTGAAGTTGAATACAATAATAACAACAGTAACAGTCCTTTCCTTTGTTCCCTATCCTGAAAACATTTATTTACTTCCTCTGTTCAACATCAGAAGCTCTGGTGCATCATCAAGGAAAAGAAATTTTTCTTTAATCTTTTGGTTAACAAGGGTTGATGTTGAATGGTGCACATGGGAGCAGCTGAGGTCAGGGACCCAAGGCATCTTTAGAGAGGCACTGGCACAGACACTGCCCACAGCTCTTCACTCACAGTTAGTTATGTAGTAAACAATTAAAGACACTTCCCAACACCCATTACTTAGACACTACAGAGGCTTAGAAAACTTTACCTTCAAGACAAAACATATGCAAGAACCTTCTGATGATTTGTTGATGTGCTTTATTTCTGATTTGGAGAATTAAAATTTTACTCGGTACACAGTCCTGCAAAGGACCTTTCCAGGCATAAACTATAGGACAACAAAGACAAAAGAGTTTTGCAGCTGGATCTCAGTGTTTTAGCCAGGTATCCCAAGGAAGCAAGACCCACATGATCCTAAGGAGAGATGTATATGTGTATATATGCATGCCTGTGGACTCACAAAACTATGTGCATCTATTTCTTTCTTGCCTTCCTTTTTCATCCTCCCTGTAATCTTTGGGACTTAATTTCTAACACATTTTTTTGGAGGACTGAAGCTCATGGAGATACTGATCCTGTAAATCTTAGAGATACTCATCCCCTAAAATGAAGTGAAAAAAGGGTTTGAGTAATGAAAAAACATCTTATAGAACCTCTGCTGAGGGAAAGGTGGTAGTGTGATGTCAGTGAATATTAAGTACAGAACCACAGAATAATCAGGGCTTGAAGAGACCTTCAAGACCATTTAGTCCAACTGTCAACCCAGCCATTATCACCCCTAAACCATATCCCCAAGTGCCACATCCAGACACCTCTTGAACACTTCCAGAGACAGTGACTCCATCACCTCCCTGGGAAACTTATTTCAATGCCTAACCACAATTCCAGTGAAACAATATTTTCTAATATCTAATCTAAACATCTCCTGGTGCAATTTAAGTCCATTTCCCACTGTCCTTTTACTTGATACATGGCAGAAGAATCCTACCCCCACCTTGCTATGCTCTCCTTTCAAGCAGTTGTAGACAGTGATAAGGTCCTCCCTGAGCATCCTCTTCGCAAGACGAAACAACCCCAGCTCCCTCAGCTGCTCCTCACAGGACCTGTGCTCCAGGCCCTTCACTGGCTCTGTTTCCCCTCTCTGGACATGCTTCAGAATCTCAATGTCCTTTTTGGAGTGGCCCAAAATTGAACACAGTACTTGAGGTACAGCCTCAGCAGTGCTGAGTACAGCAGCATAATCACTTCGGTAGTCCTGCTGGCCACACTATTCTTGACCCAGGCCAAGATGCCATTGGCCACCTGGGCACATGCTGGAACGTATCCAGTGGGCTATCAACCAGCACCCCCAGGGCCATTTCTGCAGCTCTCAAGCCACTTTTCCCCCAGCCTGTAGTGCTCATGGGGTTNCAGAATCTCAATGTCCTTTTTGGAGTGGCCCAAAATTGAACACAGTACTTGAGGTACAGCCTCAGCAGTGCTGAGTACAGCAGCATAATCACTTCGGTAGCTCCTGCTGGCCACACTATTCTTGACCCAGGCCAAGATGCCATTGGCCACCTGGGCACATGCTGGAACGTATCCAGTGGGCTATCAACCAGCACCCCCAGGGCCATTTCTGCAGCTCTCAAGCCACTTTTCCCCCAGCCTGTAGTGCTCATGGGGTTGCTTCACCACCTTGAACCTCATGCAGATGCCCACAGCCCACTGATCCAGTGCATCAAGATTGCTCTGTAATGCCTTCCTATCCTCAAGCAGATCAATACCTCATCTAACCTGATGTCATCTGTGAACTTAGTGAGGATGCACTCTCCCCTCATCCAAATCTCAGTAAAGATGTTCAACAGTTCTGGTGTCAGTACTAGCCCTGGGAAATACCACTAGTGTCCAGCTGCCAACTGGATTTAGTTCTGTTCAACACCAGAGGCCCAGCTACCCAGCCAGTTTTGCACCCAGCAAAGGCTGCCCTGTCCAAGCCATGAGCAGCCAGTTTCTCCACCAAATCTACACAGGATATTCCCCTTGAGGTAAACATTTGAAGAAAAACAAGCCCCCACTGTTCTTGCAGCTGCCTTGTTTTTTCTTCTAACTGCTTGTAGTCCTGATGAATGACCTGTCTTTAACTTTGGTGAGCGTGCACCCACCGATGTACAAAATTGACCTCAGGAGCACTAAGTACTTGAGCAGTGTGAATAGCACAACCTAGGATGCAGGTGAGTAGACTGAGCAGTTCCCATGAACAGTTACCTGTTCAACAGCTGGCTAAAAACTGTCAGTTTACGTGTTACCGGTGCAGGAATGGTTTGGTCCACTGCTGCAGTGGATTTTGAAACAAGAGTTTTGTCATGATCCACAAATTGCAGCAGAACATGGACTGACTTTCTAAAAGAGTTTTTGAAACAGGAGCCCAGGTTTTGTTTGGACACAGAACTAACGTACCTACCCGACCACTCGACTGGAACACCACTGGAGCACATTCTCATAGAGGGATGGTAATTACTGCACACCTCTGGCATGCCTGGCTGTGCTGCCCAGATGTATTCACCCTTTTGTCCCTGTGCACAGCATGTGGAGCTCATATGCTTGGTACTGATTCTCCCCGTCCCTCTGTAGGCTGTACTCTACAGCTAAACAAGCAGAGGAATCAAGTCGGCAACTAATGACTGTCAGCCTGGGAGAAAAGGGGAATTGGAAAGCAATTCACGCTTGAGGACACAGACATAAATTACTCAAATTACTCCAGGTAAGCCACACACAGCATGTCAGCAGCTCCACAGGATCTGCCTTCATGTGTCTTCTACCCTGCCACAGCCTGTGGCAAATGTTCATTTATCCCTTTGTCCCTGCAACTTTCTGAAGCACAAATACCTTCAAGGACTGTCTCCCTGGAACGATGCCACTTAAGCAACATCTGTAGCCCTGGAAGAAACCTTACCATGTGTATTTCCTTTTCTCCTTAAAGCTGGATCTATTATGGGCTTTCATACAGTACCTACTTTCCTTGTACTCACATAATACAGGCTTTTACTGTCAGGAACTAATGCATTAGCAGGGAATAAGAGTAATTCAGCTCTATATGTTTCTCTATTTACATCCATTTCTTTAGAGAAAATACAATATTCCCATTTGAAAGCAAAAAGATTTTCAGGGAATGAGTGTTTCAAGCATTTCATTTCACGATTACTACAGAAGCCTCCTGCAATTCTAAGGACATATGTGCAATACCCTGACTAACCTGTTTCAAATGTTTCCTTATTGAGCTGATACAGCATGATCATGAAAACAAGGGCTTCTGGCCCATTTTACAGACAGATAAATAAAGACAAAGAAAAGAGAAGGTAGAAGTTAGAGTTCAGGTTTGGACTTCAATGCTTGCAAACAACAGTGAAACATGCTTTTCTGAAATAACACACAGTACAAAAAGTGGCTCTTAATTACAGGTGTGTTGTCCAAGGCCCACATATTTGTGACCGTTGTATATTATGTTAAAATTAAACAATACAGCTTCAGGGGAATCACCTGTTGAATATTTTTTCTGCTTAAAGGATACCTATAGAGATAGAAGACTTGAAAGTTTTGCTTTTTTCATATCAGAGCCACCAGAAACTCAGTGTTTAATACATATTTTAAAACTTTAAACCACTGCTTTACATTTGTCATGTAAAACAAATTATTCCAGTTTATACTGCTGAAGTTGATCTAAGAGTCTGCTCTAGAAAACACATTTAAGAAGCTAATATGCAGTTACACTGGGAGTCATTGGGAGTTGGTCAAACTTTCCTTTTTTTGGTTGTTTTTTTGCTGTTGTTCTTGTGTTTGTGGTTTTGGGTTTTGTTTGTTCATTTTTGGTGGTTTTTGTTTTGTTTTTTTGTGGTTTTTTGCTTGTTGATTGGTTTATGTTGTGTTGTTTTGGTTTGGTATGGTTTGGTTTGGTTTTTTGTTTAAGAAAAAAGCAAGAGGGTTTTGTTGTTTTTTTGTTTTTGTTTGTTTTTTTTTTTTTTAAGAAAAATGCAAGAGGG